>JAMKCH010012252.1:0-139488 GCA_023653785.1 Ophioderma brevispina
CAAATAGGATAAAATTAACGGACGCAGCAGATAGAAACCACTCTAAGGCAACACGTCTTCCATTACTATTCCGATTTGAAAAGATAGCCATTTATGTGCGTCCGTATTTCTAAGGCAATGAATGTCTGTAATTGGTCACTGTAATGTTTTAAGGCTAGAAACATCTTAGCGTCCTTATTCAGAACGAATTTTGGTAGAATCTTAAGGCTGTAAAAGAAAAACGAGAAGAACAAAGTGGAGCCAAGGGAAAATAAAAACTATAGGAAAAAGTATACAAAAACCATGAACGTCGTATAAAGGCAAATCTTGGCTTTCAGCATTTTCACCATGACTGCTCGAGCTCACCCTTAAGGTGTTTCAATAACGTGGTCCACCTTTTTCTGACACAAATTTGGTAACCTGTAAAAATATCAATACTAACATTAGCGTTAGGTTTCGGATAAGGTTTAGACGTAGGCTTGGGGTTTTAAATGTTTTAAATGTTATAGTTTTGATTAAAATGATGCTAAAACACTTTCGCATTTTCAGACCATTAAAACGGAACAAGATGTGTCATCAAGCGTTGGTCCCTTTATACCGGTCCTCATTTTACAGCTACAAGTAAACCGTGAATCTTATCCAGGTAGCAAAGGACGTGTTTTGTATTGTCTTTTCTTGTAAAAAATGAACTTTTTTCTTTATTAAGGAAAGGTAATATTTATTTGTTGTCCAAACATTTGACATTTATACAGGCTAAGATTTATAGGCTCAAAATTTAAGATCTTACAGGAGGTCAAATTTCATAGTCATTCAGGTAAAGCAATAATATTATCTTGAAGAGCGCGCCCAATTGGTGGTTGTCTAGTGAACGGTAATGCTCAAAGTTTGTCATAAAAGAAGGGATTTTGAAATTAGAATCCGAGATCCCCGATTGTATTTTAACGGCATCCTTGTACACAAAATTTCTGCCAGTTCATTATGAAATAGCGCCACCTCACAAAAATGAATTCTTTACTCGACTTGCGTGAACTGATGGAACAGCTAATGGGTGAACGTAGACACGCACAACGCTACTTTCAGGCTATCTCTTTTTTGAAGGACGTTTCTTGCAGCTACGACAAGAGTATTGAACCATTTCCTGGAAACCAAAATAATTATAAATAACACTGCCGTGTCTTAATATTATGAAATATTTTAGAGTATTAACGCCTTATTACTTCTGTTGATAAATGGACTGAAATTCTGTATTCCTTTTATGATGTTTGTGTTTGTTTTGTTATCTTCATGTTTCCGCACGGCGCAAGCATTGTCCAAACAAATTTCACTCAAACAACATCTTAAATAAGTCATAACATTGACAGCTACGGTAAATTGCTTACCGTGGAAAAAGGGGGAAATGTTTAACCTGATTTTACGTCTGTCTGTTTTCATTAAACTCTCATATGTCCAACTAATAGAGCAATTTCTTTTGGCAAATGTCACCACTGGCATGTAATCTATAAAACCTACATTTGTATCATTGTACTCAATACCGAATTGTAACTATTTACGTTTTCAATATATGCGCTACTTGTGTCAGAGGATGTTATATCACAAACAAGCTGCGATAACTCTAAGCGTTGTAAAAGATGAAACGTGCATTTGTAGCTCGCAGACTCGCTTCATGTATTATACACTAGATATCCTTATTCATACCAAAGAAAAATGTCTGGTATACTTCTCTTATTAATACAGATTATTTAAATAATAATAATAATAATAACAATCTTGATATAGCGCCTAATGCAGAGGCCTCTAGGCGCTTCACATAGAAAGGAGCAATATACAAAATATCAATACGACAAATACAAAATAGATAAAATTCTAATGTTAAAACAACAATGATATACATCAATTATACACAATTGTGACATTGACAAATAACGACACTGCGAGAGCTTCATAACCACAATTATTCTATTTTATAATAAATGATGTTGCAGTAGCAATGTCATAAATATATGAACAACAAGAGTAGTTAACCTTCTAAGCTCTCGTTGGCTCTATGTAGCCTGCTGTTGAGAATAGATGTGCGTACCCACTGCGACGATTTATGGCAAGCCATTGCGACATAACGCGCCGTTTCTTTCACAACTTGCAACGGGTTGCAAGAAAAGTCGGCAACGCGTTCCTGTTTTTAACTAGTTTATTGTCATAGGTGCTTCTCTCCTATGCCCATGGTTCCACGGATTAAAGTCTAGGTAATCTTAGATCAATATCTCCAATAATATAATACAAACTGGATTGCTAGTCCTTCATGTGCAGTGTACTATGTAGGGCACTGACATGCTGGCTTTTGTGTCCATTTACAATTTCAATATTGACGTTGTGTATATCGGGGCGTTTTGACGTGGGCTAAGTAGATGACCGTTTTTTTAAACAGAATTCAATCTAATATTTTTTTTTAAATTTTGACTTATGTCTTATGAAAATGAAGCTAATGATGTCTTTGTCAAAGACACCTCAAAATTATATAGCACATCTTATACAGGGACTGTAGCAAAGTAAAATCATACCACAACGTTAACGCCTTGAGGAAAGGCTAGACATAGGCAAACACATAAAGTGTTAATAAGGAGTATGTTCTTGGTATGTCATGAACTGAAGCAGAGAATTTAGTAAAATGGCCTGATTTGCAGGATACCTAGCTCATTGAAACCGTAAGACCCTCACAGCGCCGCCGTGGGGCCAAGTCATTGCACAAAAATTAGGATTAATATCTTAAGTGAATTTAGAGAGAGTGATTCTTAAGTCTGTAATGGTTCTTAAAAAGGAATTTTAAGAATTCGTAAGATAAAGTTAATAACCTAAGAAGAATATTTGTTCTGAAGTCCACTTAATATTAATATTATGAAATAGGGCCATAGTTCGACACGTTCGAGCTCTTAACAATGGATCACACCTTTGCTTCCGATCTCTGTCAGGTACATTCATCTCAGAGATAGAACATGGGTGACTTCTCTTTATCCTGCCACACACAATAGCTTGAAACACCATGGCAAACACACTAGCTTGACACACAACGTAACGCATACTTCTAACATTGAGCAAGTGCAGGTCATTGACATTACGCCACGAGCACATGAACAGAGTGAAACATCGGCACGCTGGAGTCACACTTACAACAACTAACCAACTGTAACAGGATCAAACAAGGTGATGTATAGACGAAAAGAAAAGGACAAGTCGCTAACGGTTGTTGACCGGTGTGAAGGTAATAATAGTCCGCCAGGAGCCACTGTCCGAGCTCCATAGACGATAACGGAATAAAGCGTGAAACTAATGTTGCGTAAAGAGTCAACTGGATCGAGTGCCCTATTCTTTACCGTTGTAGCCAGGCAAGTCATATCAAAATACTTTTTGACGACACTGACCTGTTCATTTTGTTTGTTCACTTTTGCCGTCAGAGCGGGTTAACCTGTAAACCTTTGGTGACCGGTACCTCTTTGATGGGCAAACAAACAGTAGCAAGACAAGTGAGTCACTATATAACAGCAAATACATGCGATAAAAAATAAACATGAAGTACTTAGATTATCTTGTTAGACACAATAAATGTATTTCTGATACTTTTAAAGTTGTAACATGACGTCAATCAATATGGCAGCCATGGCATATTTGAAAATTATTAGATTTGGCTTCCATTTTGAATTTGGAGTATGACTCAATGTTACAAGTGCCATGCATTTGTTCATTGGGTCCTGTAGTATATCTAGAAACTCCATAGTTTGATAATATAGGGTTGAATAGATAATTATCATTTATGGCGACGCCATCTTTGATTTCTCAAAATACTCAAGGATGCCCAGGTGGCACCCTGCAGATTCTTATTCTACACACCCTTATCTATCATTTTCAGCAGAAAAATTGTGTCCATACTCAATTTTACGGTCAGACCATAAGTTGGACCATGGCTACCTGACTATAATTTCTACGTGGAGGTTAAACGGGAGAATGGTGAATTGCACAAAACTTGATCGATGGTTAACAGGTATCTCAAAGGGAAAGGGAGAGCTATTAACTTATTCAGTGAATCGTTTTGTTTCGGAAGCCGAATTTTGTATTCACTGACCGACCGGCCCACCTCTAGATCATGTGGGCATGGAAAAATCGGCGTGCACTACATTAGTTTTTAAAAACGTGCAATAACTTGTAGAAAGGACTCGAAAGGTACATACTCAACTGTCCGGGAAAGAAAACGTCGCTTTCAAACGTTGTGAGTCCCAGCTGCCCTTAAGACGACGTTATTTTAAGGCAGACTCCGAGATTTCCCGATGAGGGCGCCCCAATTTTCAACAAATTGTGATTTTTTTGCAATTTACATTAATGCTTGTCCATATCTAATCACGTGGGGTGTGAATGCAAGCTCAAATCAAGTCCATTCATATAGAACATCCGTCTTTTGTTATAACGTTCCGGATCCGGAAATTTTGTTATCACAGTATCCTATGGCACTGATATATACACATAAATGTTTACTGCATCAAACGAAAATCGATTCAGCTCAAACTTTGGAATTGAGCGATTTAGGTGACAATCTTCCAGTTCTGAAAATTGACTATTTATCAATTATATTTAAAAAAATTATATTCTGAATCTCGGAATCAAACTTTACATGACATTTTTAACAAGTGTACCGTCCGATGGAGGAGTACTGGCTTGTCCTAATCCTAGAGGGCTTCAGTATAAGTTTTGGTTCTCAATCATGCTATACATCTGCAGAAAAGGAAGAGAAAACCCAGGGAAACCAACCAAACACCATTTTAAGATCGAAAGAGATTCCAGTGGTAGAAGGCATGTGTGCCAAGCACAAGATGAGATGGCAAAGAAATGCCGCGAGAATAGCACTTCCTCTAGAGTTGATACTGGCCGTATGTACGAGGGATGAGCTGAAGGGTGTCCAGTCGCTGGGTTTTGAAAAAAAAATATATACAAAATATATCGCAAATGCGACGCATTGTTTAAAATCCTAGTACACTTGCATTGTACTTGGAATGTACTCGTAATGAGCTCGAAATGACCTTCTTATATTTCGAGAACAATGCGATCGAGATGTGCGTTTTTTTGGTGTTATATAGACAGTACCGCAGAGCAAGTTCGAAACGGGAGAGTATTTTTCGCGTACATATCAAGTACAGTGTACCTTTTGTATCTGGTATCTCCTGAGATGCACATTTGGAACACGAGAGTTGTACATTTCCAGTACAATGTATTCAAGATGTATCTTTTTTTCCACTGGACATTATTGGGGAGCAAATTAAAACGGGATAGTACTTACCGATTACAAATTGGTAAATATTTTTCTTGATACTCCTTAGATGTACATTTGGAATACGACACCAATACACTTTGAGTACATTTTGAGTACATTGTGCTCGCAATGTTCTATCTTCACAAAGACATTCTTGGAGAGCAAATTCAAAACGGGATTATTTTTCGGAGTACTATTTCAGGTGCCCATTTGAAACATCAAAACAGTTCTTTTCAAGTATAATGCTGAATACAGTGTGCTCGAAAAAATCTTTTCTATAGATGTTCTTAAGTGACCAAGGGGTTTTCACTACCGTTGGTGCCCAAGGGGGGGGGGGTTCCATGAGACCCCACACTAAGGAAACCACTTTCCAGAAGTAATTTTTGCACGAAATTTATACCACACGTAAATGGTCATAAGACAACCCCAAATCAGCAATAAAAATGAAATTGGTTATTCGGGCTGCAAATTAGGGGCAAAACATTGTTTTCAAAACATGCGAAAATTGGACAAAAATACGGAAATTTGAAATGAACCTTGCGCTTACATCAAACTTTTTGAAAACTTATTTTATGTTGATATCTATTCTAGAAGACCCAAATTACATATATTTAACAAAAAACCTGCAGTTTTAGGGATCCTGTATTTTTAACGTGTTGCAAAATACACGTCATTTTCCCATAGACTTTGTACAGTAACGGTTTAGCAACGTCCATGATGAAATCCTTTGTTTTCAGCACATAAAGGGTTAATTATTTTTAATGTTACTAATACTTGTTCACTTACATGTATATGTGAACATATATCAGCAAAAAAATAGCTTTGGTTCTTTGTTAGTTAAAAATATTCTCAGATGACTTCCGTTAGTGCCCAAGGGGGGTTCCATGGGACCCCCACTAATTAACTCATTAACGGCTTGGCCGATTTTAATTTTTTTTTAATAGAAGCGCATTTAAAAGTCAGACAATTACAAAAAAATTTCGGCGCAAAAATCCCACGTGTAAAGCGGCCAGCGGGAAAACAAATATTGGGGGTCCATAGGACCCCCCCGGTCACTTAAGTGTTAAGATATATATTTGGATCAGGAAAGTAGTACGTTTCACGTACATTTAAAGTTAATTGTGCCCGAATGTATTTTCTGTAGCTTATATTCGGGGCATAATACTTTTTGAGTAAATGTTGAAAACAATGTGCTCATAGTGGATCGTTTTATCTGGACATTTCTAAAACGAACATGAAGCTATTACTTTTCGTACAATGTGCTTTTAAGCACTTTAGATGTGCTTCTAAGCACCGTACATTTAAAAACATGTACCCTTTTCTAGAGCTAAATTTGGAATAGGAAACTAGTACATTAAGAGTATAATTAAGAGTACATTTTGAGCAAAGTGTGCTCGAAATATTTTTGTAGCCATTTTGAATTAGTTTAAATGATCAAAATATACCTTTTATTTGCACATTTCTAATTGAACAAGAATAGTGATTGAAATAAGTTACATTTTGAGCACTCTATATCAGTGTACCCGAAATGTACTCGGATGGATGTTTTAAATCTGTTCCTAAGAAAGTTAAGTACATTCGAGTTCTGTACCCGGACTTGGCCACTGCTTTCACTTCTACCATTAGTACAACTACCAATATAGCTTTAATTCCTTTAGTCAACAATAAATTCTGGCTTGATAGTATTTTTAATAATAAGCACATTTGGCCGATATAATGAGAAAAGTGTAAACCATCAAACCGTCTCCAAACAGTCAGCCGCAATAGCACTTGAAAGTAGTCTGAGTATAAGTGACGCCTTAACATTTTTTCTCTTTGTATATTTGACCTCCTTAATCTCACTCACATTTCAAAACTATATACGCCCCATGTTGCACGTAAGGATATGTTTTCCATTTAATTTGATCACAAGTTCCACGATCAACATCCCAAAGCAAATAAGTAAGTGTTTTGTACTCTTGGTAAACGTTCATGATACGCTTGTTTAATAACAACACGGTTATGAACATTTGTTGTTGGAACAAAACAGAAACTGTCTCAGATATTTTGGAATGAGAATACATTTAAGATTATATCGTCGCTGGGCGGGAAATACTTCTTGACCTTTGAAATCAACACCTCCTATGAGCCAATTTCGGTCAAGCATCAAAACTACATATATGTTCACTCTAAAGTCAAATTTATTTGAACTAAGGCATGGAGCTTTTAGAAGATGCATCTGTGAAGCCAAATATCATATGCATTAACACGTTCGTGCATAAGAGGGGTCCACTTTGACCCCCTCAAAAAACAATCATGGTGAAGTAGATACATGATTGTTCTGTTATTGAAGAACGGCCATTTTGTTCATGCTTCTTTTTGCAAATTGCACACTAAACTTTTAAACTAATGGTTGTTTTGAGTTAAATATAGACTTATGTTGAACCCGAATTATGTTGAACCCAATGGGAGTTTGAAACATTTAAGGTTTTTATGAGACCTCTTTCCAACCCATGTATATCACCATTCTTTTTTTACAGTAAAATGGATTCAGGACTTTGTTAAGGTTATTTACATATCAGCATAATATAGTTAGTTCATGAAAGATTGTATTTGAGAAAATCAAATACTGGGTCCACATGGACTCTCTCTTATGCACTTAAGTACTAGGAACTTACAAGCTTTACGAGATTTTGACAATGGACTGTACTTTGCCCGTTTGGTTGCAAAGGTCATATGCGCACAGAAGGCGCGTCCAGTCAAGATCTATAACATATTTGATTATTAGTTCAATTAAGATCTTTGAGCATTTTTATACTTTGTTTACTCCGATACATTTTGATTTTCTCGAAGAACACCTCTATTGAAGGCTTTTAATTTACTTGGTGATAGATTTTCTCAGTGTTCTATAGGTTTGACAGTTTGAGTGTAATAAAAATACGCTATCCTAATCGTTATTATTTAAATAAATAATTAAAATAATAATTTATAGTTTTATAAACTTAGTATATGCCTAGTATGTAGGTGTATGAATGTGTGTTTGTATGCATATATGTGTGTATGTATGTGTGTATGTGTGTGTATGTGTGTGTGTAGGTGTGTGTATGTGTGTAGGGGTGTGTGTATGTGTGTATCTATGTTTACCAGTTATTATGAACATAATGTTTTCCAATATCTTGGTTACATATTATCTTTCCCATACTTAATTGCAAAGATATATTTAATTAAAGGACAACTATCCTTTATGAGAGCACGTGTGGTCCAGGAAAATTAGAAGACTCGTGATCATTAAAGCGTTGAAATCGTGAGTCCGAGCCCCGTTGTGGCCAACGTGTTTGTTTCCCTGGGCAATATACTTAATCTCAATTGGCTCGTCGACCCAAGCGAAATCTGGGGGAGCTGTCATGTCATAGGGAATATTACGATCTAGGTGCTAAAAGGGATGTGCGCTCGACCAGTAGCCACCTAGATGAAGCAAAATTATTATGACGATTTCCTGATGAAAGCGTAATAATAATAGGCAACAGCGCTTTGAAACTGTTTAAGGTGAT
The DNA here is from genome assembly GCA_023653785.1 of Ophioderma brevispina. Classification (NCBI taxonomy): domain Eukaryota; kingdom Metazoa; phylum Echinodermata; class Ophiuroidea; order Amphilepidida; family Ophiodermatidae; genus Ophioderma; species Ophioderma brevispina. The sequence continues at coordinate 8,800 of JAMKCH010012252.1, forward strand.
AAAGCGCTATATAAAACATTAGTGTCAGTCGATTAGATCTGCTTTATATATGATCATATGATCTTTTACTATTCTATTTTAATAACCTATTTAAATTATTCAGTATTCTAAAACTAAGATGCTCTAATAGTGTGTTCTTTCATTTCAAAGCATAGAAGGTATTACAAATTTATATTTTGCATTCTAGTATTTGAGAATACTACCCTGAGACAGGATATGATAAATAACATAAACTCGTCAGGTGGTTTAAACTGCTACTTATAAACCTTTATATCCTGTCCTAACCATTTCTGTTGTGAATGATAAAAATAATAATGCTCTGGCACTTAGATGTCTAATCGTCTTTTGTCTGTCTCTGTATTTGCTTGCAAATTAGCTATTTCGCTTGGCTATAATATGCCCTTTACGCTGCATATACACCTGGCACAAAAAGTATCTCGGCATGTTTTTCGATCAGTATTGTGCCAAAGTCAGACCAATTTGAAAGTTTTCGAAATATACATTTTATTATCTAGGTCTTGCTCTTTCATTTAATACCTGGCTTGTAAAAAAGCGTGCAGAAATGGCTGAGATAGAACGCCCGAAAGACGTAAACCCCCAAAACCAAAAGTTGCAGTTTTTGTATTTTTTTAATTGGCATTGCAGTGTCCTGGGACACAACACGCAGACCACAATCAATATTGGAAGTATGCTTTCTCGCTCATTCAGTCGGAAAACATCTTTGTGTAAAACCAATACACACGTATTATTGCGGTGTACCACACAGTGACCATTGAAACAGTTTTAGTAGAACCACCAGACCGAAACTCATCAAAGAGAACAGATAGATGATACTGCACTTCAACATCCTCTTCTAGGTAAAGAGGTACTTTTACTCCAATGTCCGGTAGAGATAAGGCCCTGGATGCATGTACACCACATTAATAGATACACAAATCTTACAGAAAATCGTTGAATGTCACCGTCTACTCTCAGACTCGAAATACTATAAACCTTTGGAGAAAGATCCGACTGCAACCCATTTACAATTTTTTTCGGGCCATTCAAAAAGCCCACGATGAAGAGATTATATCATCTGAATTAAGGGATGCATTGCTTCCTAAACAACCCAAACCAGGTAGATACTATCTCCCTCCCAAAGTACATAAAACATATGATACCCTTCTAGTTGGCCGACCAACATCAGTGGATCTCGGACAGCCTTAGAAGAGATATCTTTATATATCTTTAGATATCTTGATCTACAGTTGAAAAGTCATTACAACAAGCTTCCACGCGAGCAGTGACAAACTATAATTAGGATGATGTCATACACTAGTCTATTTACATATTTCTCTCAGCCAATTACCGCGCGCCGGCGAGCTCTGGCGATAATGAAGTAATGCATAAACATTACGTGATCATGAAGTGACCTACAGCACGAGGGTGAATTCCTATGTAAACACTATTTTTTTTTTTTTTTTTTTTACAATTTTTTTCGGGCCATTCAAAAAGCCCACGATGAAGAGATTATATCATCTGAATTAAGGGATGCATTGCTTCCTAAACAACCCAAACCAGGTAGATACTATCTCCCTCCCAAAGTACATAAAACATATGATACCCTTCTAGTTGGCCGACCAACATCAGTGGATCTCGGACAGCCTTAGAAGAGATATCTTTATATATCTTTAGATATCTTGATCTACAGTTGAAAAGTTATATAATAGCCTTTGTTTTCAAAACTAGTGAACCGTATCAAACAAAAATTGAACAGGATGTACGAAACAAGTTCGTAATTCAGAATCTGTTATAAAATTTGAATAATTCTCAGTAATTTTGAAATTATAGCACCGACTGCGAGGATTGCATTTATTTTGTGACACCCTGTAGTAGTGACTTCTTGAGACGTTTGGAAGATGTCACCAACAAGGACCTCTTCCATCCAATACTATTTTTAGCAACATTTATTCCAACATTCCCATGGACGAAGGGAACAAAGAGACATGATTTACAACTTTCTTCGGTTCATCCTTACTGTAAACAACTTTTTTTTTTTTTTTTTTTTTTAAATTCTGCAAACACCTCAAAAGTACCGTATATCAACCCCCTAAATGTAAATGGATGCGTTCAACATGTTATGTTGATATGGTAGCGTAAACAATGACCATGAGCCAATCATAAAACAGTGCGTATTCATAAGCATGAGGTGATTATGCTGGACCGGGTGGGTTATTAACATTTTTATGAATATTGCAAAGGTACCTATAGTAAAATTGTTCAGATTGTTTTAAAAATTGGGTCGAATTTTCAGAAGGGTCTAATGCAACTACCTGACCAGATACTTTAGTGAACGAAGCTACCAGTGCTTAGTAAATAGGCCCTCCATGTCGGGCCTGTAGGAAGTCAGGTTCAAAAGTAATAATTTTTGAAGCTGCAGGTACCTACATGAAATTTTTACAAAAGCATAATACTTTGGTATTTATAGAAAGATAACAAATGTAATTTACATTCTGTGCAGATACTATATCCAAAACAGGCTTCTGTTGGGAGTAATGACTTCACAAAGTCGAGTTACGTGCATTTTCCCTATACCAATTTTGTGTGCTGTAGAGCGTGCATTTTCAACATTTCCGTTTCTATGGAGGATGTCCGTCAACTTGTTGTAATGTTATATAATAGCCTTTGTTTTCAAAACTAGTGAACCGTATCAAACAAAAATTGAACAGGATGTACGAAACAAGTTCGTAATTCAGAATCTGTTATAAAATTTGAATAATTCTCAGTAATTTTGAAATTATAGCACCGACTGCAAGGATTGCATTTATTTTGTGACACCCTGTAGTAGTGACTTCTTGAGACGTTTGGAAGATGTCAACCAACAAGGACCTCTTCCATCCAATACTATTTTTAGCAACATTTATTCCAACATTCCCATGGACGAAGGGAACAAAGAGACATGATTTACAACTTTCTTCGGTTCATCCTTACTGTAAACAACTTTGTTCTTGAATATAGTATTCAAACATTTGGTACGGTGGTGGGCACGAGAGCCACACCTTCCATGACCTGCCTATTTATGGAACGCCTGGGAGGAACAACTTTTACACTATAGCCCTTACAAGCCTTATCTTTGGTTACATTACATCGATGACGTTTTCATTTTGTGGTTGGAGGGCATCGAGGCCTTCGATAAATTTGTCGACTTTACCAACAATTAAAATCTACCAAATTTACCTCGGAATACTCTGAGACTAGTACTAGTATTTATTTCCTTGATGTGGAAGTCATCATCAAAGATGGCAAACTGTCAACCGACTTAGATACCAAGCCTGCTGATAAGCATTGGTATCTACATTGGCAACCATGCCACCTCATACACACAAAACAAAGTCTTCCATACAGTTTTGCTTTTCATCTGTACTTCAGATGAAGTACTGGAAGAAAGACTTTCCGATCTTAGAATCCAAGTGTATAACATTAACTTTCTCTAAATCATATACTTGAAGTAACAGAGTACCTTTAGTATTGGACGTTCATCCTGCTCTGCCTAGTATCGGCGGTATTCTCCATATTTTCGCCCCTATTCTCTATTCTTCAGAAAGGTGCAGAGTAGCCATTCCTAATGTCCCTGTTGCAGCTTTTCGGAGACACAAAAACCTTAAAGATCTTTTTGTTAGATCAACGGTTTCTTCACTCGCATGTCCTTATCCAATGGGTTTTCACCCTTGCAAGAAATGTTTTGCATGCAGCCATAACTAAAGAGCCTGTACAACATACATGTACCAGCTACAACAATTCACAACATACAATTAAATATGCTTGTAATTCATACAATGTCATCTACCTCGTCATGTAAAAAGTGTCAAAACAGTATGTTGGCGAAACCAAACGACCACTAAAACAGGCTTTTAGAGCGTTGTGCTGTTGCTTATTGTTGATGTTATTATATTTTGAACATTCCAAATTCTTGAACCAATCATTTCCAATCTTACACCTATCTAACTATCAAGATTTTCAATAGACAGGCGTTGGAATAGGCGTTAGAGGTTTATGGTCTTCGCAACCTTCTCTTTTTGTCAGACTGGTCAACAATAACAGAAGGTCAAGATTCACAAAACTTGAAGGGTAATTGTTCAGTTTCAAAGTTTATTGAATGCGAGTCCCTCCCTGCCTCTTATCCACAGTGTTCCCTGGAAGAGTATGTTTAGCTGATCCTGGATAGTGCAAGTCAAAACTCTAGTATCGAAAGCTCAACCATCCGTTAAAGGAATTTTCTCCAGGAAACGATTACACCCTACACGCATTTGTTGCTTTGTCTGTCTGTTTCATTTGAGCCAGTACACGGCAATCTTATTGCAAAACATCACATTTCCTTTTCTTTGACCAGTATAGTCAGCATGTCGCCACCGCTCCTTAACACGGTTTGATCCTTGCCTGTTTGCGCCATATCTGAGCTGCCCTTAATTTCATGCCCGTATAGATGTCCGACTTTTATTTTTCTCAATACACAAACGGTCTTACCGTTAATGAGTTAATCAGTGGATCCCACAGAACATACTTTGGACACTAACGGAAGTCGCACAAAGTACTTTTAAAATGAAATATTTGTTTTGGAAATTTGGAAAACTACTTAAATTTCCAAAACAAATATAAAATTGTATATGAATTATACCGTTCTGATGCTATCCGCTAGGAAAGCGATGAACACCTTCCGGACCTAAGACCTATAGATAAAATCTATCACTCCTCTGCCAACCCTGCTTAGCCAGTTGGTTAGAGCGCCGTGCTAGTAAATTCGAAGAGTCGCCGGTTCGAAGCGCACATGGGTTTTTTCAACACTACCGTGCGATGGCCATCTCCAGTGAAAGATTAATAAATATTCATTGTAGCCTTTTTTGTTATTAACACTTAGGTGGACAAGATCTACTCCCGTTGGAAGGGGATTCCATGGAACCCCCTGCGGAAACCACTTTCCCGAAGGAATTTTCACACGCAATTTAAACCACACATGCAGGGCCATGAGACAACATTAGGGACAAACATTATTTTCAAATACGGAAAAAGGGAACACGGTGTCGTTTCCACAAAATATATATGTGCAATGAAAACAGTTTTTAATATGTGTTCTAAAAGGGCCAATCTACCTATATTGAACACAAACAATGTCATTTTTAATATGCCATTGTGAGGACATATCATCTTTGAACTCCAACGTTCGTCACTTATTTTATTGTAATTTTGTTTTGGATATACCAAATTTTTGAACCAATCTGATTAAAATTAGATCATTTGTTTGTTTGTAAAGGGTATTTATGACCTTTGACGTCCACGAGACTTATAACAGTAGTCAATGTTTTGGGGGTTTTCGTTCATAGGGAGGCTAATGCGCAGTTCATAAGTTCTATGGAAGACTTACTGAGATTTTGTGTTGGTATTAATTATCACGTATTTGAAATACTTTAGTTTATCACTTTGGAAAACAGTGACATATGCAAATAAACATCAAGATGTTTCAATTTTGGGAATAGTTCACCATAAAACACTTATTTTCGATTATATTTGTTATTAGGTTATATAATAAGAAATATACTGTTTTCTTAGATGAGATGTCAGCCATCTTTAAAAATACTCAGACAATTCTGGCAATTGTATATTGAGCCTCTTCACCATGAAAACATACATTGCGACACTAATTCACTATAGTATGGCTATTACTTTTAAAATGACGGCCGAAAATGTTGGTTTATGCAAATTGTCATCACTTTTAATTTTGTTTCACGTATTTTCGTTGAACTACACAAGTTGATGATTGACTAGAAAGCAATCTGATCGTGTGCAAACTCGCTCCATATCCTTGTTAGCAAGTGAGGGACATGCAAATAAACACGTGCACAAAACTTCTTAAGCTTTGATGAGATGTAGCAAATAACTGTGAACGTAGGTGTGATTACTTGTACTTATTGTGACCGTATTCAACCGCTTCCTTTTTGAAAAAATAATCCCCCCTAGCCTAGAATGTGAACCGCAACGGATGTATTTCAGCCAATAAGAGAACAAAAATAGGTGACACGAGTTATTCCTTTATCAAAAGGACAAATTAAAAAATACAAGCATTGAGAAGCCCAATTGCCCCCCCCCCCCCAAGTTGACCATTTCAAAATTCGAAATGACCTTGGGAATTCCCAAGCTGTTTTTGCAAAATCGGTGTGGGAATTCTCGTGGCATTTTTTCCATATGTCATCTTTGGGTGTTCAAGAATGAAATGGAAAAAATAACCTACTAAGTGAATCGTTTGCAAGTGGAATTTTTTAGTAGGTTAGTAAAGTTATGAGCATTTCCAGTTTGCTAAATCATTTATAAGTGCATCTGTTAAAGTAACACAATTTGAGTATTGGATATGCTTTTTACGATTTTCATTGTGGGAATTCCCATGCACTTTTAAATTAGATGATGGGAATTGCCATGCACTTTTTTTCAATATGGGAATTCCATGAATTTTGGAGAAGAAGGATGTGGGAACACTGGGGTGTTAATAATTTCTGGAATAGTCTATTAGACCATTACCGTACCAGTTTGACTTGATTACACGTGTTCTTATCTAAAGTCAGCCAAGCATTACATTTTATCGATGCATCAATGGAAAGCAATAAGATAGATGAAATAGGTCTGCTTCGGGTAGTGTGTATATTAGAGTGTACCTAGTATCGAACTCTGTGGCCAGTCTAACATTAAACACATCGATTTACAAATCGACTTTTCGTCATAATAGTTGCTATAGCATTTATTTCTTCCCCCAAAGCAAAACAGTCATGTTATAGTTATAGTTAAGGGCAATTAAACTTGACTTTTCTATAACAGAATGGATGGCAAAGCACCATATTATAGCTTATGTGGAACCCCTTACCCTGAATCCGATATCCATTTACCCTAACCGCCTCAAGAATTTTGAGGTTATAACAGACATTTAGCCCTTTTCACCATTTTATATTAATATATACGCAAGCCTTGGATCGATTGAATGTTAAGAAGTAAGACATTTAGTATGTGAATGTTCACTTTTTAAATGGTATTTTTGTAGCTCGCCGTGATCCCCATTGGCGCCTTTCGGAGATGTACATTGTTAATGATGTACCGTGTGTAAAAAAGTATTTTTCTATTCCTAGCCTTTCTTCTGCGTTATGGAAATTATAGAACATAGCTTCTGAAGAAAATGCATGACATCCGTGGACGGTATTATATTATATATACTATCAAAAACCAGCACCCGCCATTAGATACGGAAGAAACATTCTGATCCCCATAGACATGTATATTATGACTGTACATCTAAAAGATCACGCACAGGCGGGCTCTCAAAGGTAGGGTCTGAAGGCAAATCCGTAATCCCTAGTGGTATTGGACGTTTAAGATTGATGGCTCTTATAAGTACTGGCCGGACACCTTTTTATCGGAATGATTTTGTACTGTTGGTAGACAAGATTCTCGATTTGTCTAAAGGGTGCCTTATAAAGCCTGGCTGAGTGTGTCATTGATGGAGCACCTCCTTGTATTCGTCTCTGGTCTCTCATCCTTTCGATAACTTTAGCGAATAATGTGACACGTTGGAATGATGGTGTAATGAGATGAGCGGATAACGTGAGAAAGGTGTGAAAAGATATGACTGCCAGAATGTGCATAATAACATGATGATCTTGCTAATGATGTAATAATGGATTTGGTACTTTATTGAAAGAGAGATAGAGAGAGAGAGAAATGGAAAAGAAGAAAGGGAGCGAGGGGACGATTGCAGCGATGCGCGAAGTGCCATGATACTTTAATATTTTTTTGTTACTTATGTTCTCTTCTCTCTCTCTCTCCCCTCTCTCTATTTTATTTGTCGCATTCGAGCAGATGGGATATCTTCATCAGAATGATCGAAAATTTCCAAAGCAGCCACAAATGGTGATCTTGACCTCTCCTCCTCGAACCTTCACACTGGAGGAGGTTCACCGCGCCGCCATTGGCGTTTTTGGAGATCAAACACAATTTGCCCTGCTCCTTGTTTTAAAGAATGTACCCCACGGGTATCTGTTGTTGGAGTATTACAATCTAAGTGCAGGTAGCTTGGCCAGCTGCCGTCGAAGATGAAGCGAAATGATCGTGATTATTTCCTGCTGGCAGCATAATAATAGGTAACAGCGATTTGATCTTGTTGAAATGGCGCTCTATAAAATGTGTTCCCCTATTTCTTAACATATTATATTTCAAAGTGGAGAAAGAAACACGCATCGCATACTAGAACATAGGGAACAATTATTTAACATGGACATACACAACATGCCCAAGCGTGAACACCCGGAAAAAATCCTGGACATCCACGCTTGGGCAGGGAATTGAACTCTGGACCTTTCGCACACAAGGCGAATGCTCTAACCACTAAGCCACCCAGGCCGCCTTGATAAATGGGGCTGTTAACAAAGCCTAAGTAGTAATGGCTGAGCGATCCGGGTATTCAGTACAGACATACACACAGGACAAGACACTCCAGTATGCGAGATCATTTCTGATGCTTATACCCGCCAGTCTAATATACAAGTAATACAAAGTAGGTATGAGACTAGCGCATCGTACACTGGAGGGAAGGAGATATATTGCTATAACGATACAATCTAGTACAAGAGATCATTACTGATGCTTACCCGCATTTCTTAACATATATATTTCAAAGTGGAGAAAGAAACACGCATCGCATACTAGAACATAGGGAACAGATAGCTTGGCCAGCTGCCGTCGAAGATGAAGCGAAATGATCGGTATTATTTCCTGCTGGCAGCATAATAATAGGAAACAGCGATTTGATCTTGTTGAAATGGCGCTCTATAAAATATGTTACCCGCATTTCTTAACATATTATATTTCAAAGTGGAGAAAGAAACACGCATCGCATACTAGAACATAGGGAACAATTATTTAACATGGACATACACAACATGCACATGCGTGAACACCCTGGAAAAAATCCTGGACATCCACGCCTGGGCAGGGAATTGAAACCCGGACATTTCGCACACAAGGCGAATGCTCTAACCAGTAAGCCACCCAGGCCGCCCTGATAAATGGGGCTGTTAACATAGCCTAAGTAGTAATGGCTGAGCGATCCGGGTATACCGTACAGACATGCACACAGGACAAGACACTCCAGTATGCGAGATCATTTCTGATGCTTACCCGCCAGTCTAATATACAAGTAATACAAAGTAGGTATGAAACTAGCGCATCGTACACAGAGGGGGAGATATATTGCTATAACGATACAATTTAGTACACGAGATCATTACTGATGCTTACCCGCATTTCTTAACATATATATTTCAAAGTGGAGAAAGAAACACGCATCGCATACTAGAACATAGGCAACAATTATTTAACATGGACATACACAACATGCCCAAGCGTGAACACCCTGGAAAAAATCCTGGACATCCACGCCTGGGCAGGAAATTGAACCCCGGACATTTCGCACACAAGGCGAATGCTCTAACCACTAATGTTAAGAAATGCGGGTAAGCATCAGTAGTGATCTCGTGTACTAGATTGTATCTTTATAGCAATATATCTCCCACTCCAGTGTACGATGCGCTAGTCTCATACCTACTTTGTACATTCGTATGTAAAAAGTGCTCACCCTGTGATTTTTAAGCAAATATATTTTTTTTTATTATTATGACCACATATTACAAGGTTTTTCAAAATTTATTAAAACATTAAATAAATTCATTACGCATCAAACCAACTCGAAATTTTCAGCTTGACAGCATTTCTTATGTATTTCTTTATTATCACCTCACCCAGTGATATTTAAGACGATTATTTTTAGATCATCCCCAATTTGCCCAAAAATGCACTCAAAAAATGTAATAATTTATATTTTAAAATAAATGAACATTTATTTCCAAATTGTGTGCCAAATGAATAGTTTTTTGCAACTTTTAATATTTTCGATTACGTTTCGCTAAATATCTCAAATGGTGAAAATCGGGTTTTTTTATGAAACGGGAACGAACGTAACTCAAAACCGGTAGGTCGTATCAACATGAATTTGGCACAGATATTAAGCATCCAAAGGGCTGTGAAACCATGAAGCCGGATTTTTGACTTAGGGCTTCAAATTTGAATTATGGCATAAAGTTCCCTAATTGGTCAGCTCCTGGTTGCCATGGCAATCATATCAAAAATCCGGCTTCATGGTTTTCTGCGCATTGTACCAATGCACCTTCTACCAAGTATGGTGTAAGTGCAAGTTACTGGTACGCAGTTACGTTTGTTCAGGTGTTTAGCCATTCTGAGGCCCTGTTCAGTTTTACCATGGCAACAAGATCAAAATAATTACCATTTTTCAAAACTTTTCAACATGGGCTACAATATGATATACAACATGCATATGTAACATATTGGTAAAGTCAAGAAAATTGCAATCGAAAATTGGGCAAAAAAACGTAGACCCCCCCCTTAATAAAACAGACAATTAGAATTCGTCCTAAAATGTGAATCACAAGAAACGCAAAACCATTTAATTTTTCAGTAATCACTGATCAATCTCGTATTAATCTCGATTACACGTAACCGTGTGCAGCTCATTTCCATAAATACTCAAATCGATCGATCGTAACTTTCAACTTCACTTCCGATAACAATTTCGGTAGCGCTTTAACGCTTCTTGCAAAGCGTTAAAGATGTAATCGTTTCAACAGAGAGATGGCTTTAAGTGTCTTTGTTGACAACACCGGGTCTTGTGTAGCATACCATTCATGTATTTAAATACCCCCAACTACGCCATTACAATTTTACCTTGTACCCTGAACCTTAAAATAATATACTACTTAGATATATGGATAAAGCTTTTGGAGACATAAACAAGACCAGAACTTACTTGATATTGTACATGTCACGGGGCCAAACGATCCATCTCCTCAGATAAAAGATTGTCTGGATGAGTTGTGTTGATGTGTTACCCGCAATAATTCGTAAATATTTGGAGCGGTTAGTCAAGCAGAAGATCTGCACCACAATATGGTTTGTACGCACATAAGGTAAAGCTTATCGTATTTGCCAGAATAACACACTCATGATGATATTATTATTGTATTATTATTATTATTGTTATTATTATTATTATTATTATTATTATTATTATATAATAACAGACGATAGGTTAAACACAACTAGCTTTCCACTTACACACAGAAGTCCATGGAAACCTTTTAACTTGGGCATGTATTTTTCACATTTAGAACTTCTACAGGGGAAATACAACAATATCAATCCAAAATACAAGTTAAAATTACTAAGTTCTAGTGTGATTGTTAGAAAAAATTACCATTCTTGAACTTTAAATAATAGTAATAATTATCCTTCTCCAGTCAATTTTATTCATTTTACATCAACAAAATGCTCTTTATAGTATTGAAATTTGATTATGAAAATCAACGCATAATTACACTCTATCGTCTCTCCCGCAGTCGTTCTGATCCATTCTGATCAAAGCAGCTGAAGTACCGTCTCCGAGAAGTGTGTCAAAGAGTTTGAAAGACTTTTCAAGTATAGTTGAAATCTGTGTTGGATCTACCGTACGAGATAGAACGAGATTGTGCCGTTCGTACATCAAAGGGAAATCTCGTGGGTACTGATTGCACATGTGCACTAGCAGATATTCCTCATAATCAGTAGCGACGATGGATAGTTTCATTGGAGTCCCGTCTAGAAGGAATGAAAAAGAAGTATCCACCTTAAATATTCAGCTGGTTTTCAAATGTGCATGTAGTTCTCAAGGCCGATATGCACGAAATCTTGCTATTTTACTTGCCAACTAAGGTCTAGTTGCACTCTACAATCCCAGGGGCGGATCCAGGATTTGAAAAAACGTCAAAATTACCGGGGGGGGGGTGAAGGCTGAAATTTGTCCAAAATGGGCTGATTTTGCAATATTTTGCAGAATTACCGGGAGGCGCGCGCCCCCTCCGCCCCATTCCTAGATCCGCGCCTGAATCCCTAAATCATTACTAGTTGGTTTCGAAATTGTAATGCGCAAAACACCTATAAGAACCTTGGAAACTAGTTGCATGCTAAGAAAATTAAAGAAATTTAGCTGCCTTTGATGGGATTAGAAGAAAGCAAATGTAATAGATTTACAGATGGGTTAACTGTATGACAACATGGAACCAAAATTATCAAGCGTGTTAAGTAAAAGGTTGAGTCAAGATTTAATCATCACGGCGTAAAGCAAAGTATTCTGTTTTACTCATCACGAGACAAAGATGTGCAATACATGTTGAGTAAGAGTTTGACGCAGTGACGAATCGGGAATCACACCCAGTTGATTCCGATCTTAACACTTGTCTTACCAAGGTTACCACGAGTGACTCAACATCCAATATATTCTATACTATCGTTATACTTACGAAATGTATTCACCAACTCGGACGCATCTGTCCCATTTGGAATAACGAACGACAATTTGGACGACAGTAGCTTGTTATCATTATAATTATAATGTCTGGTTGTACGTATGACCTCTATCCGGCAGAAATCAGAACCTGGATTTCCATCAGCAAATTCAAAATCTACACAATGTTGAGGCTCGAGATTTGGTTCTACGGTCCATGCGTGTACAAACCATTTTCCGTATAGTCTCTGAATGTCGAGAGCTTTCATAGGAGGTACCTTCGGGCAAGAGCCGAACTTTGCAATGGTAGCGAAAGTTTTAGCAATGCTTATAATGCCAATACCGTTATGATATTCTTTCTTCCCATCAGTGCAACATATCAGCATCCATGCAAATATCAAACGAGACAGAGTAAACGTCTTTGTTTTCATCATGGCAGCTCCTCCTTCCGACTAATTCTCAAGAAATCTATTACATCTATAACAAAGGAACAACCCCAACTGTGGTCGTATATGCTTTCATATGCTGAGGCGTTTGTTTTCAGAATAGAAGTTGCTGGTATATACATCATCCGTTTACAATGTCTGTCTTCAAGCCCATTGGCTGCTGGTCACTTCAGGATGTCGACTAATAAATATTACGGGTACGAGTCCTTGATGAGTCCTTGAAGGTACGACCAAATGTATGAGTACGTGTACATAAACTGTGTATAAGTATTGCTCAATATCTAGAAGCGCTACAATTTGAGGACCTAACACTTTAGTTAAACACAGCTTGTATACAAGATGGGAAAGGAATGGGAGAATTTTTAGCAAGTTAACTCTTTCCTTGAGTACATTTTGCTGAATAGTGAGTGCATGGAGATGAGTTAACTAATCACTAACCACAAAATGGTTACAATTTCGAAACACATTTCGAAAGCCTCATTGAACACCATACTTTGAAATGACATGTCAAAACTTACATCAGCTATGTTGAATTTCTTATTTAAAAATTGTTTAATTTTGAAAATGAGGCAGATGAACACGTTGTTAGTGTGATGGTTTTAGTACTTTAGCTGAATTATTGCTCCATCACCCAACATAATCCGCCCTCTCTTTCGATACAAGTCTACACGGTGCACTATCAGCAACAGCCCGTCTGATCATTGCAGGATATCACTGTAGACTTTCACCTCATGTTTAATGCGGGCTCGCAATCCTGAAGGTTCGCCGGTGTTGTAATATCGCGGATAGAAAAAGATCACAGTTCCATATCAGGTGACGCTTCGGCCATTCCACAGCAGGCTTCCGGCATTGCCATTGAACATTTCGTTCGAAAAAGTAAGGCCAATACGCACTCTACACACAAAATTATTTCTGAGTCAGGTGACTCGAGATACGGGAGTCTTTTTAATTTGTCTCTGTAGTGATGCCTTTGTAATGCTAACTTGAGTCCACTTTAGTGAGTCATGTTACCAATGTGATGAGTCAAATGACTCCGATTAAATCCAGTTGAGGCAGAATACGCAATTTCATTACTTAATGAGTCCATCAGTTTTTGTCTCTGTAGCGACCGCCTGCTTGTGTAAAATGAGTCAAAAGACTCGAGATTTGAAACATGCGGGTCTTCTGACTCACTTTGAGTTTATGCTCCTTTTCGTGACTGATGAGTCAAATGATGCACATTATCTTGCCTCATGAGTAGGATAATGCACATCAACAAAGTTAGATCAGATGACGTCGGCATGTCCAACATAACACAACTATTAAAATGTTTTAAACTGGAATTTGCTATTTTATAAAATAAATAAATAATGACCAGAAGGTCTTAACTGCATACCGAATGGCCGAACACCAGAATAGAGTGTGCTCAGCGGCGGCCGGAAACTTCCCACAAATTTCACCCATGATGTGCAATGGGTAGCGTGCAGTTAACAAAACATCCATAAATTTCAGCCTGAAAAGGCCGAGAAACAATCCACATTAACCAAATCTTAATGCTTTTCATGAGTCCACTCATTTAATTATATAAATCTGTTGTGTCAGTGATGGTGATTCTTAATTATAATCGTATCTGCACGAGGTGAAGGAAATTGGGATCTTTACAGTCAGCTGCTTTGCACCTGGACCACATTCCTCGCTTTCGTTTGACTCATTTCACATACGACGTGAGTCAAAAGTCGATCTGGACGCATGTAAAGTGTATCCACTGAGTCAATAACGATGTTTCAAGTGAGTCACTAAAAATTTGACTCAGTTTACCAAGTGAAGTGAGTCATTTCGACTCAGTTGTTTATAGAAATGGTCAGTTTGCAGCTGACTCACGAAAAATATGCCCAAATGAGTAACTTGACGCAGGAAAATAGTGTTCTGTGTATTGCCACACACTCAAGTATACAGACTGTAGTTTCTCTCGACTCATGTCTCTTCAAGTGAAAACTTCATCGAATTGTGAATGATTTAGAAATCTCGCGTCTCTCCGACATCGATTCAATAACCACTCGGCAAAAGTTTGCCTTCTTCTGAAGTCATCGTGCTGAAGGTAAGGCCGAATGCAAGAGTTTTACTAGAACCACGAGACCATAACTCAACAAAGAGAACAATAGACGATACAGCACTTCGACACCCTATCTACGTAAAAAAGGTACTTTGACTCCAATGTCCGGTAGAGATAAGGCCCTGAATTCATACATCGCATTAGTAGATACACAGATCTTACAAAAAATCAGTCCAAGAGGACTTTCAGTAACTAAAAAGTCTTATGCAGAATAAGGAAATCGTTATCAAAGAAGCCGTCAAGGCGTTTGCGGTCGTCATTATGAACAGAGAAGACTATCTTACTGAATGTCACCGTTAACTCTCAGACTCGAACTACTAAAAACTTTTGGACAAAGATCCGACTGCAACCCATCCACAAATTGTTTCTCCTGCCGTTCAAAAAGCCCACGAGTTATATCATCTGAATTAAGAGATGCTAATCTCCTTCCCATATACATAAAACATATACCTTTCCAGTTGGTCGACCGATCATCAGTGGATCTGGGACAGCTACAGAAAAAATATTTTTTATATGATGATCTACAGTTGAAAAGTCATGTCCCTACTCTTTCATTATATATGTAAAGGACAGTAGTGACTTCTATGACGTTTGGAAGATGTCAAACAATATGGACCTCTTCCACTCAATACTATTTTAGCAACCATGGATGTCTCATCACTTCATTCCAACATTCCTATGGACGAAGGCATTGGCTTGACTGAGCGCATCAAATGATTGCTTGCAAACAGGATGTTCTTTGTTTAGCTAGGAGCGAAGAAGAGCCGATGGCATAGGCTCAAGAATGGACTCAAGAGAGCGTGCTCGCACATCCCCTGTTCAACATCTATACCAACGATCAACCTAGGGGTGCAGGAACCTGTCGTTTTTATCTATGCAGACGATCTTGGTATTGGCGCACAATATGCAGACTTCACAGTTGTCGAAGAGAGACTCTCCAAAATTATGATGAGCGAACTCATATGATGAGCTTACGTGCAAATCGATCCAAGACACAGATGTGTGCTTTCCATCTACGCGACTGTGAAACCAAACGTCAGCTTAAAGTAACCTGGGGCCCGTTCGCCAAACTCATGCGTAACCCTGTACTAACTCATGTGTATGTCCTAAACAATAGACCTTTTAATACCAGTTACACAGTGCTTTGGATAATTGGTCTACTCAGGCATGACATAGTATGCACGTAGATTTACAACTGAGTTTCGCGAACGGATCCCTGGTCTGAAACGCCCCTGGAGCACTATGATGATCCTTCTACCTACTGTAGTTAGGGCTTAGACCGCACTCCCACTTATAAGACCCACATCAAGAAGACGAAGAACAACGTATGTTCACGTAAAAGCATCTTGAACAAACTCCCCGGCAAGATGGGGTGCTCGCCCATATACCCAAAAATTGACGGCACTTGCCCTGTGCTACTCATATACAGAGTATGGGAAAGATCAACCCATGCCAAGAAGCTTGATCCAGCTTATCACATGATGCCTTTGCCCAACTCCAACGGGGAACTTATACATCCTATAATAGTAGTAATTGCTCCACCAGATATCCGTCGTAGTGTAGCGAACATGCAAGAGCGTAGCTGACAAGTATTTAATGTGAAGCACCCTATGCCCAGACAGAGACCTACCGCAAACCGCCTTAAATCCAGAGAGTTTCTTAAGCAAAGTCCGACCCCTTAAAACAGTTTGTAAGGAGTTTAAGAGAGTCACCTTGTGGAAACAAAGACTTGCTATCAACCAATTAAGTTATTGAACCTGGTGAGCATCTTCCACCTGGAGCTGACTCCTCATGGGCTGAATGGCGATGTCTTAACAGATTGAGAACCAGAATCGGTCAATCTAATGTTTCCTTGCAGAAGTGGGCTACCTGGAAGCGGATCAGGACAATACCCGTGATTGTGGAACAGCAACATTGACAATGGAACATCTCTTGGTCTGCCCACTATTGGATCAACAAAGCACAGATAAGAACCTTGCGGAATTCAGTGAAGCAGCCAGATATTGTACCCACCTCTGGGTAGATCACGATAAGTAAGGAGAAGCTCATTCTGAATGGTGCAAGCTCTGGCAAGTCCAAACTAGAGTATCGAAAGCTCAACCATCCGATATGAATTATCTCCATGAAACGATTACATCCTACACGTATCTGTTACTTTGTTCGTCTGTTTAATCTGAGCCAGTAGGCGCCATTCATATTGCAAAACATTTTATTTCCTTTTCTTTGCCCATTAGAGTCAGCATGCCGCCACCCATCGTTAGCACTGTGGTTCCTTGCCTGTTTACACCATATCCGGGTTACGTTCAATTTTATTCCTTTGTAGTTGTACGACTTTTAAATGTACTTCTTTTCAAATACAAAAAATGGGTCTTACCGTTAATGAGGTAGTCGGTGGGGTCCCATCGATCCCCCTTTGGACACTAACGGAAGTCGCATAAAGTACTTTTTAAAAATAGTTGAATTATAACTCTTTGTGTACTTACAACAAATTATTTTATTTTCGGACCTTGTGAACCATATATTAAAAAAACAATAAAAATACAGGATTGCCTAACTCTGTTCACTCTGTTAACTATATTTAATGTAAGTGTTTTTGGAGTAGATATTCCATATGAAATTGGTTTGTAAAGTGTGATGTAACTGTAAGTCTCAATAACATTTGTCGTCCTTTTGCCCAAAACGATGATTTATATCCCTAATTTACAGTCAAAATAATTGAGTCATTTTTCGCTGATGTGGTGTTGTAATAAATTTCGGGAAAATGATAATTTGTTAGGGCACCCAACGGGAATAAAAAATCCTCGATCTTACTGATAGAGGTGTTAGCGCATTGTTCCTTGAACAGTGCCGACATGCAATATCTTAAAGGGCGATGTTACATAACATGTAACAGATGAGTGCTAACTTACTAAGAACTTATGAAACGTGCACAGGGTGAATACAATGTATACAGTGTATTGTTTTCCTCTCGATAATGGTCAGAGAGCTATGACATGAGATTTGACCTTTAGGAGCAGGGTTATACATGTGTAAAAATACTCAAAGTCCGATCTCAGAGTAACAACATTATCCATTGCCATGTTAAAAACATGAACAAAAAATATTTTAAAGATTCAGAACGCAATCCGATCTTGTGCAAACTCGCTCCATATCATGTTTAGCACGCAAGGGATAAGCCCATAACCATGTCCACAAAACTTCTTATGGTTTGATGAGATTATCAAATAACCGTGAACGTAGGTGTGATCACTTGTACTTATTATGGCCGTATTCAACCGCTTCCTTTTTCAAAAACAAGACCTCACTAGCCTAGATTGTGAACCGCAACGGATGTACTTTAGCCAATAAGAAAACAAAATATGTGACACAAGTTATTATTTTTTGTCAATAAAAAAGAAAATAAAGAAGACAATGAGTGAAATAGGGGAAAAGAGTAAAGGCGAGAAACATCCCTTTGACATGCCCGGCGATTTAAACAGGTTCATTTGAATACACGTGTTCTTGTCTAAGGTCAGTCAAGCATTACATCATATGTATTATCGAGTCATCTTGGAAGCAAATGAGGCATATAAGATAGATGAAAAAAGGTCTGCTTCGGGTAGTGTGTATATTACATGTAGAATGTGCCTATTATCGAACACTGTGGCCAGTCTATACATTAAACATGGATTTACAAATCGAATTTTCAACATAATACTTTCTATATAACGTTTATTTCTTTATCTTCCCCCAAAGCAAGCAGTCACGGTATAGTTATAATCAATTAAACTTAACCGTTTCTATAACAGAATGGATGACAAAGCACCATATTATAAGTTATATTGAACCTCTTGCCCTGAATCCGATATCCATTACCCGAGCGCCTCAGGAATTTTGAGCATACATTTAGCTGTTGCACCTTTTAATATTAAAAAAAAGCCTTGGATCGATTGAATATTTAGAAGTAAGAGTTATGAATGTTCACTTTTTAAACACTTAATCTCCTATATCCTAACATATATGTATTTTTTATTTGAGCTCACGGTGTCCCCATTGGAGTCTTTCGGAGGTGTACAATTTTAATTAATAATAATGCACCGTGTGTAAAAATACCAAGAGTACTTTATATTCCTTGCCTTTCTCCTGAGTTATGGAAATTATAGAACATGGTTTCTGAAGAAATCTATGACATCCATGGACGGTATTATATTATTGGAACAATCAACAGCACGCCGTTAGATATCGAAGAAACATTTGATCCCCACTTATAACACGACTGTACCGCCACAAACCTAATAGGCCACGCACTGATGCACTCTCAAAGGTACTAACGGGCCTTTCATGTTTTTGCGGGTACAGATGCATAAGAGACATAATGCCTAACTTTCCACGCAAGGAGCACGCATCCGATACCGTCTTGAAGATGTGAAAAGTTAGGCACTATGTCCCTTATGCATCTGCACCCGCATAAATCTGAAATCTAAAGGTCGTTAGGGATTCACACTGCTAAATAACATGAGAAACAGAGGCAAGTCCAGAGGTTTATAAGTGTACCCTAAAACTGAGAGAAATGGTGATATCTAGTGATGGAGCACCTTCATGTATTAGTCTCTAGTCTCTCATCGTTTTGATAACGTTAGCGGATGGTGTGACACTTTGGGATGGTGGTATAATTAGATGGGCGGATAACGTGAGAAGAGTGTGAAAAGTTTTGACTGAGAAAATGTTTAATGACGTGATGATATCGGCAATGATCAATTCGTCTGGACTTACTATTTTTAGATGAGTGACAACGTTTTACGTCTTATCCAAGACGCATTGTCAAGACTACTGATGGTTTGGTGGCTTTTGAGCACTGACTGATTTGATTTTCTACCAATACTGATTTATACCTGGATGAATCAAAACCTACACAAACGTATCGGCAATGGTATGGTAATGGAATAGGTACTTCAACGTGTAAATAACAACTACGTCGCGCAAATACGTCGTTATGTGACGCGTTTGGGCAAATACGTCACTATGTGAAAACGACAAAATATCAATCAACAAATTTCTTCATCACAAAACAAATATCCAGATAGCAGAACTACCAAAAGTAAAAAAAAAAGAAGTCAATATATTATTTAGATAAAGTGAATTATATTAACACTATAAAGGGTAACTGTATATATTATACACTATTTTATATAAATGCAAGAGTAATGAATGAGGACACTGCTAAAGCAGAGCGTGGTGGTGCAGTGACCTCTTCAAAAAAACTTACATATGAATTATAACATAGAGACAAAAATATACAAGACAGACAAACAAGGACAGGACAGAACAAACAGTGACAGACAATAAACAAATTGTCCGACTAAATAAAAGGGAAAAGCAAAGTAGAGATAAATGAATGGAGAGATTAAGGTGAGATGACGGTATCATACGTCTTGATAAGTTGTTTCCTTAAGATTCCTTTTGAAAGAGTTGAGTGAGGGGAATGTTTTCAGGTGTGGGTCCAGAGTAGACCAGAGTAGGGGCCCTTGGTACATAGTGGTATTGTTAGCCAAGACGGTATTAGCCTTTTTATAATAGGAAGATGAATATGTCTAGTATCGTAATTGTGAGTAAGGGTGAATGGTAAAGAAATATATTCTTCTTCTTCTTGCGTATGAGGCAGCAGCTAAAATGTGTTGTTTAAACGTTGGAGCCAACTCACTGTTGATGGTGGGTTTGAGATATCTGTATACACGGGGACGAAAGTAGGGCACTCATTGAGAAGGTGATCCGCAGTCACTCTGTGATGGAGAACCACATTGGCAGCTGGCGATGCCGCAGTCCCCATCGGTGCATAGTGCTATTGAAGCGACAGGATCCTGTGCGAATCCGGTTTTTAAGGTGCCCATTCTTGGGTGGGAGATTGCTGCCAGGTGGTACTTCTGTCTTAGGTAATAGAGAGTTGATCTTGTCTTGGAATGTCTAGCCAGGAAGTATCCATGTCGGTAAGAGTGAATGGGCGAACTGGGAAAGTTTAGCAGCGTTGTCGGCCAGAAAGGTATAGGCGAGAGCCGCAGTCATCGGTCTCCGAGTTTGGTGTGATTCTTTGACAGTGCTACGCAGCAGGTGCTTGTTGTACAGCAGGGCCCGTATTCACTAGTTTGTGTGAGTGATGCTCCCTCCGAAGTGCTGCAGGGGCAATGCCTGTGAAAGCACGGGTAGAAAGGAGAAATTCAGATGCGTGTGGGCGGATGGACGGGAAGCAGGTTATGGTTATAAGTCTCGGTGAGTACCTGTCAGCTTTTGTGTGAGAGATGTTGCACCAGCTGGCGGGCGGGCATATTCAGCAGTGCGTGCATAGACAGAGACCAGAGCCAAGTGGTGCGTAGGGTCGTTGGGCTGGCAACCCCATGCAGAATCCAGCTACGTCTGAACAGAAGGGTATTCCTCGAAGATACCTTGGCGCATGTGGACTTGAGGTGCTGCCGCGCCGGTAAGTAAGCTGCGTGTCAAGCTTCACTCCCAAGTAGGTTGGGGTATTTGTAGGATTGTTATGGCAGAACGCTCCATTGAGGTTGATTTGAAGCGACGAGTGCGCCTCTTTAGTTTTGAGGTGGAAGGCAGTAGCGGTGGTCTTGGCTTCGCACAGCTTCAGTCTCCATGTCTAGAGATATGCTGAAAGAGGTCCATGTCTGTCGTTAATGTGCTTCGCTACTTCTGTCCAATTGCTCTGTCGAGTGGAGGAGGGGCAGATCATCGGCGTAGCTAGGCCATATCGTCTAGATGTTGTTTGAGGTATGTCGCTGAGATTAACAAGTGAACAGCATAGGAGCCAATATACAGATCCTTGTGGTACACCGTTCTCGACGCCGCAGACGACTACTTGCCCATCACTGTCTTGAGAATAAAGCTAGGTTTGCACGCATGTCGCATATGAATTGTACAAGCGGTGCCGATCCGGGATGCGTCCGAGAAGCTTGAAATTCATGCCCTCGGTGCCCACACGGTGTCATATGCTGTAGAGGTCCACCAAGATGAACGCTGCACTACGGCGCTTTTCAAAGCTTTCCTACAATATCATTTGTGAGTTTTACAATTGGTGGGACAGTGCTCCGGCCACGGCGGCTCCAGCCACGACGAGCTCCAGCGGGCCAGGTATCCTATCAAGGAGTTTGAAGGAGACACCCAGTAGTGATATTGGGCGTTGTGGTAGGTAGTTCGTAGGGTTGTCGACAGCTTGTTGGTTTGGGGAGTGCGATGATGGAGCTCTCCTCCAGATCTTGGGTAAGGACTGGGTTGGTAAGGCAACATGTGTGACTCCTGGAGCCATATTAGACATCGTGGGCCGCATGCCTCAGGAACTCTTGCTGGTATGTTCTCAGGCCCTGGGCTTTCCCACTCTTTAGTTGGCTAATAGCAGAGGTAAGCTATTCTAGTGAGAAGGATGTTGAAAGTGAGCCGTCCACGCCGGGGGCTCTACGACGGAGGTGGTGATCTCTTTTTTGACAGAGCGAGGTGTGATCCTTATCAATGTTCTTGAAACGACCATTTGAGAGGAGTTGCTCAAGCAATTGAGTTGCAAGTCACTGGACATTTCGGTGGTTTGGAAATTCTTGCCGGTGAGGCGGTTTATAGTTTCCAGGCCTTCCTGCTGGAGTGGGTGAAGTCGGTTCCTTGGACCGTCTCCTCCAAGCGCTCGCGGCGTTTCCTGTCAAGCCGTTTGTAAGTCTGCAATGAATGGACAGCCTTGGATGAAGATCTTCCCCGGGTTCAGAATCAGGAAATCATTGTAAAGCGTATCACATTTCTCATCACAGGATGGGATATAACTGCGACGGCGGCCACTTGGGATGGTTTCGTCTTTGTTACATTAATAAAGAGTTGACACAGTAGGAATTGTCTAGGTTGGAGGAGGTTGGTATCGGGATGTTTGGGTACTTGAATCCACCAGGTTCTTGAATGGTCCCAGTCTGAACTGGCGGGGAAGTTCAACCTTTCACTGCTTTGTTGGTATAGACTTAGCAGCTCTCCTGCGCGATCAGTGATGGTCTACTATGTTGAGACTTCGGAAAGCGTTCGAGAACAGGTACGGTTTAATGGGGATGGTGTCCATGTTGGCAAAACAGAGGTCGGGATTGTAGAACGTATTCCACCTTCGGAGTGAGGTGTTCTGGTGCTTGGGTTCGTGCAATAGTTGTACACCGGCTTTTGAGGCCCAGTTCCTCTAGGGAGAGCTCCATCAGGGTTGGTTTTCTGTAACCCAGTGTAATGATATGAATGTTAAAGTCGCCGGCATAAATTCAAGGTGCACCATAAGTTGGTAGAGAGTGTGTTGAAGCCGATGGTTAGGTGGGTTGTAGACATTGGTGACATGAACACCTGCAAATTTTGGTAGTTGCCCATCCAGGTGAGGTTGCAATTTGTGTCCATTGGGCCGAGTTACTAGCGAAGGTGGCAATCCCGTGGGTAGCTCTTGGGGTTGTGCAGCTAGGGTGTAAGCCGCAGGGACGTTCAGAATGGAACTGTCGGTAGCGTGTGTCTCTTGGACGGAGAATCGCAGTGACTTATGCGTATGGGTGAGGTGTCGATGGATGTTTATATTTGCACCTCGGAGACCTCTACATTTAGTTGGAGATGAATATAAATTATGATACAATCAGCGATACCAAGAAATTTCAGAAATTTAGTAGTTTGTACTGCTCAATGTGTGTATTGTTGATTTTAATATAAGTTAATAATCTGGCTTATTACTGTGTTTATTCTTTTGAATCCTATAGTTTGTCTTTTTAATATTCAATGACAACTTGTTCAGTCTTAAACCAATTGAAAATAATCAGGGTCATGTATTATTTGTTCAAGTGTTGTAGGGTCGGGGTGGGAGAAGAGTATGTTTGTGTCGTCAGCAAACAAAATAAAGTGGGGTGAGTTTAGAGCAGAGTGGAAGGTCATTAATATAAAGAAGAAATAAAAGTGGTCCTAGGATAGAGCCTTGGGGAACACCGCAAGTAATTGTAGCTGGTTCGGAAAGGGTGTTATTAAACAGAACTCGTTGATGTCTGCCACTTAGGTAACTCTTAATCCAGTCGTTAGCAAGTCCTCTGACACCATATTTATTAAGTTTGTGGAGGAGAATATCATGATTTATAGCGTGAAAGGCC
Source organism: Ophioderma brevispina (assembly GCA_023653785.1). Lineage (NCBI taxonomy): Eukaryota > Metazoa > Echinodermata > Ophiuroidea > Amphilepidida > Ophiodermatidae > Ophioderma > Ophioderma brevispina. The sequence goes on from JAMKCH010012252.1 coordinate 32,857, forward strand.
TTGCTAAGATCTAAGAAAATACCGATTGTGTGGTGTTTGTTATCCAAATTCTCAGCTATTTTGCAGTATAGTTCATTTATTGCCATATATGTTGAACGTTTAGGCCTAAACCAAATTGATATGAGGTAAGGATATTGTGCTGAGTTATAAAATTTTAAATGCGTTCATAGACAACCTTTTCGAGAAGTTTGTAAATAGACGGCAAAATAGATATAGGCCTGTAATTGGAAAAATCGTGTTTGTCCCCTGCTTTGAAGATTGGTGTCACGTTAGCTTGTTTAAGAAGATTTGGAACAATTCCAGTAGCAAGTGAAGAGTTAAAAATGTGGGCAAGGACACTAGCAATGGATGGGATAATTTGTTTTAGGAGATTATTGCTGATGTCGTCGAATGCACTGCTATTACTGGTTTTCAACTTTGATGTTAATTTTAAGAGTTCAACAGGAGAGGTTGGAAATAAAAACAAACTACTGGGATTGTTGTAGGTTAAAAATGGAGATTTAAAATCAGCAGTTGGTTCGGGAATCTTATCTGCAAGATTGCTACCTATATTGGCAAAGAAATGGTTGAAGTTTTCAGCGATGGCCCCTTCATTAGTGATCTTTTCGCCATTATTATTAGTAAAGAAATCGGGAAGTTTAACTTTCTTATTACGGCCTAATAGGTTGTTCAAAGTTTTCCACATTTCCTTAGTGTTGTCCTTATTATTTTCAATTTTTGAGGTTATGTAATTTTTTTTTTACTATAACGCAATAATGAGTTTAAGTGATTACGATATTTGTTGTATTTTAATTTATTATCAGTACTTGGTTTAAAGATGCATTTTTTATATAATTTATCTTTGGTTTGAATTGATTTAATTAATCCTTTAGAGACCCATGGTTTTTTAGGTGAATTACGTTTAGAGATACTGTAGTTTTAATTGGACTATGGATGTCTAGGAGTTCAGAAATTTAGAAATGAATTTATTGTAGGCATGATCGGGATTTTGAAGTGAGGTCATCTGACTCCAGTCAACAAGAGATAAGGCATTATTAAGGCCCTTTATATTGTTATGCTGAAGTTGACGAGATTATTTTGGTAATGGTGTTGACGATGTGGTGTTGAGCTTAAGTTTTGTTGAGTAAGGAAAACGGGAAAGTGGTCGGAAAGATCTGTAATCATAATGCCAGAATTAATACGAGATGATATATCATTAGTAAAAATGTTATCAATTAGTGAAACACTGGTGTGTCCATTATTATAATGTTTAATCCGAGTAGGCCTATCAATACTTGGAATAAAGTCATGGGAATAAAAAGTATTAATGAACTCACTAACTTTGGAATCTGTATCGAGTGACAGTAAATTAATGTTAAAATCACCCATTATGTAGCATGTTTTTTGTTCATGGAGAAATAATACTTTAATGTTTTGCCCAGCTGTGTGATAAAATCAGTATGAATGACATATTATGGTTTGTAAATGATACCAACTATCGCTTTATTGGAATTGATGGAGACCTCGATGAAGATGGAGTCACAATTTGCACAATCAAGGTAGAGGTCGGGTCTAAGGCGATAATTCAAATTAGAATTGATAAAAAGTGAGGACACGCCTCCACGGCGATCATATCGATTGCAGCTCTCGATCGAATAGTTCTCAATGTCGATCAGATCAGCATCGTCATCATTTCTAAACCAGGTTTCAGAAAAACCATAGATAGAGAAATGGTGCTGCAGACTGGACAAATTGTTAACAATATCATCGGAGTGTTTGTTAAGACTGCGTGTATTCGCATGAAAAAGGGACAGGTTACATGTATCTAATGAAGGGTTCATGTGTAGATATGTTTTCAGAAGTGTAGTAGCGACATGTGATGTCTTGGTGTTGGTGATGTCGGAATCATCAGAAAAAAGTTATCAAAAGGATTTAATGAGCTATCAAAGTTCTGAAATGTAAGTGTAGATGGAGGGTTGGACATAACAATAGTACAAGACAAAACAGTTAACAAATGTAAAAAAAACCCTTAAATATTACCAAAACAATATAAATTACAGTTAATACAGTTGCAATAAATATATCGTCGTTGGGCAGAAAAAAAACCATCAGTATGTGCATTGACCTCTAAGCGCAAAACCTCCTATGTGCCTTTTCGCGGGTAACACTGACAAAACGACCTGTTTGGCGATATTGTCGTTTTGCAAAGTATCGCAAAATACTTAAAATAGATTTTACGTACTTCTTTACACATCACCTCATCATTTCCACCAACTTGATTTGACCAAACCCTGAAAATAGGTTGGTTTGTCAATGTACCAAAGTTGACATATGAGGTTTTGCATATTTGCATTGTCAATTAATCTGAGGTTTTCTTGCCCAGCGACGATATACAAATGAGAGAGACGCGAGGCGCTCACTAAATACAATACCAAAATTAATAAATAAATTCAAAACTATGTAAGAGACAAGGATGGTATGGATAGATAGGAGTGTATGAAGTAATACTACCAAGTTGATAATTTAATTTTGAAATTGAAGAAATGATAAATATTAAAGACACTATCAGTGATTTGAAAAATATTGAAATTTGCAGGATAGCTTCAAAGGAAGGATAAGTCTGTAGGAAGTCTCATACGTTTACCCTTACAAGTGTAGATTAAACAGAAAAGGAAGAACGGCAGTGTTCCAAGATAGATTCTCCATTCAAATTACGTGTTGTAGGTAAGTGTCCGTCGGACAGTAATGACTAAAATCTATGATTCTGTCCTGATAGTTGCTTATGGTCTTATAATGAAGGGTTATGTTCGGATACCTGTACTTGTTTACGTACATGCAAAAAATCTGATCTTTGATGATTTTTATCGATTTGCTGATTTAGCAAATCACTGAATGATAGTGTCTTTAACTGTACCGTGTACTGCAAAATACGTCGCACAAATACATCACTATGTGACGCGGCAGAATACTTCACAATGCATATGCGATGCTATGGACCTGCCCAGTATAGATTTTCGACAAATACGTCGTTATGTGAGGCGGACAATTTAATATTTTGTAAATACGTCATAATTAGTTAATTGATATTTTACTAATTAGGCCATTTTGAGGTTTAACACTTAAGTGCCTAAGGCGTTTTCACTCACGTTGGTACCTGGGGGGGGGGGGGGTTCCATGGAAGCCCCGGAAGGCAAAGAAAACCCTTCCCGATGGAATTTTCAATGAAATTCATACCACCTTTGAGGGGGCATAAGACAAGGCCAAATGTGCAATATAAATTAGTTCCGGTTTATTGTCTGGAAATTAGGGCAAATCATTGTTTTCGAAATGCGTCAAAATCGGTCAAAAAGTAACATTATGTTTCCGCGACCCTGCTTCCACAGCATTCACATTGCAAATCATTTTGATGTTTTTTATGTTTTTTGATTTTTTAATGTGTACATATATGGAAACACCAACATTACCATTTTGTACATTCTTGTATTTTTTGTGGGGGCAGTCGTATTGACCATAGGTTTGTACAGCAATGGCGCGCAGTCGCTCGATGATGGAATCGTTTCTTTTCAGCACATAAAGGGTTAATTATTATGTTTTTCTGTTATGTAATTAATTTTGTTTCATGCATTTGAACATACATAAGCAGAAAAATCTTTCTGGCAACATGGTTTGCTAATTTTTATTTTTAAAATCACACTCCCGTTGTGCCTAAGGGGGGGGGTCCTAGGGACCTAAGCTATTATCTCATTAACGGGCGAGAAATTTTAGGATTTTTTTATGGAAAGAAGCGCATCGATAAGTTACACAATTACAAAAAAAATTAGAGTTCGAAAATATTTTTCACTAGTGAGAAATCGCCGAAAAGCAAATCTTGGGTACTATGGACCCCCCCCCCTTAGGCACTTGAGTGTTAATGGAATGTACTAATTATCATGCGATTGAAATGGTCAATATCATGTCCAAATGTACCAATTTCTGAATGTCCCCTACTTCTCATTTGCTTGAGTTCTTTCTGCGGAGGGCTTGCAGTGTAGGCTAGCCATTATAGGCATATAGGTTGCAAGTTCTTGTCTTCGTCTTTTCCGTCTTTCTCCGTGTTCCTTATAAATAAGTGTGAGTGTGCGGGAGCGGATGTGAGTGGGGATGTATGGATTCAAAGAAATAAATACACGGAGATGTTTGTAGGATATATATCTATCATTTATCATTAAGCGCGAGACATGTAGGAATATAACTTCTTTCAGCGTTAAGGTAATATGAGACCAACTCCTCCAGTGAAGTACGACTCTGTCAAGCACCTTCCACACAGAACATAGAGCGGTATATCTCCTAATGCGAATTGTATCGCTGGGTATAAATATATTTAGAAAATAATAACGTCCTTTTATTCTTGAAAGTGTGCCTTTTTACAACATGACAAAATGTACCTTGACTTTTTAAATGTCATATCACAATCAATCATGTGGATAGGCTGATTGGATTAGGTTTCAATTTCAAGTCAAAACCTGCTAAAATGGTAAATAAACAATGCGAAAAGCATTCCATTTCCTACCTAAACCTAAACCAATGAATTGCAATTCAAAGGACAAATATAACGAGGGCTTAGAGCATAAATGACTATGTCCAAAAAGTCATTTTGAGGGGAGAAAAACGCGTTTTTTAAAGTTCCACCGCAGCTAAAAAAATCAGAAACTTAATCACAACAGTAATCCTTTGCAAATACTGTGAATCCTATCTTTAAAACTATGCCCTTTAGTACAAGAATTATAAACTACTGTGTGGATTGCACACTGGGAAATGGACATAATTCAGTTCTGGCTCAAAAATGTTCAAAGAAACTGGACCATAACACATCGGCATTTTTGTCTTACAACAGTTTAATAAACAACTACTGCTGTCAACTACATTTAACCAGATTTTTAATCAAGTGCCGGGATTTGGTTTTGTTGTTTCACTTATTTTTCATTCGAAAAAACAAAAAGGAAACCCCCATGAAGTTTGGCATTAAAGTCCATTTGCCACAATATTTTTTAATGGCGTGATCGATAGTCACCATCAGTCATTTTTGTCTTGAAACAGTTTAATAACACAAACCTACTGCTGTCAATTCTACAATTAAAACAGCTTTATGGATGGTTTTGTGGGGTTCTCACTTCTTTTTCACGAAAACAAAAAGAACACCCTTCAGAAAGTTGGCATAAAAGTCATTTGCCACAAAATGGCTGACTCGGAGAGTCAGCATGTCATTTTTGTCTTGACAACAGTTTACTAACACAACACAGCTGCTGTCAACCACAACTAATAAAACAGATTTTCCATAAGGGGGGCGGATTCTGTTTGTGTTGTCTCATTCTTTTTTCACTAAAAAAAGAAAGAAAAAAGAAACCTTCATAAATTTGGGCATTTTAAGTCATTTGCCACAAAATGGCCGACTTGGATATTCAGCCTGTCATTTTTGTCTTGCAACAGTTTTTAATAAACACAAACTGCCGGTGTCAACCCACAACATTAAAACAGCTTTTTACACAAGTGTGGAATTCGTTTGTTGTCTCAATTCTTTTCAACTAAACAAAGAAAGAAAAAAGAAACCCCTCATAAAAATTTGGAAAAAAGTCCATTGCACACATGGCCGACTCGGATAGTCAGTATCAATCATTTTTGTCTTGCACAGTTAATAATCAATACTGCGTCAACTAAAACTAAAACAGCTTTACCAGTGTGGGACTGGTTTTGTTTGTCCCACTTCTTTTTCAGAAAAAACAAAAAGAAACCCCTCAGTTGGCATAAGTCCATTTGCCACAAAAATAGAAGACTCGGATAGTCAGCTCGGTCATTTTTTCTTGCAACAGTTTAATAACACAACTGCTGCTGTCAACTACAAATAAACTAATAAAAAGCAGCTTTTTACACCAAGTGTGGAATTGTTTGTGTCACTTCGTTTCACTAAAAAGAAAAAAAAAATACCACATAATGGCCACTCTGATAGTTTGATATTAACTTATATGGGCGTATAGACATATGCTGTCGACCCGTCTACTTCTGGTCTACTCGTCGTCTTCGCCGTTGCGTCTCAGCAGCTGGCTCTGGTACATACTGTTCCTCTTACTGTACTGAAGAACCTAAGACTTGTTACCACCCATGGAATCCCAACATCGGGATATAGCTAGTTGGTTGCCTAGCTTCACCAGATCTTCTTCTTCTCACTATTCAAGGTTTTTGGTCTTATACGCCGTGACAGGACCTTGAAGAGATGGCGAACCGCGTCCATACACCATTGATCTTCTTAAAATCCTCAGTGTTGTAATTAACTGTAGTAGATGATCGGCTCAGCTTTAACATACCTGAAGCACTTGATATTAAGCCAGTTTGCCTTATTCAATCATCTCAAGGCGTTGGTTTCTGATGGTGTTGTGGGCAAGATGTAACCAGGTCAATAGAAATCCTAATGGTGAAGATAAATGCACATGGTAGGATGTCGTCGTCTAGCTTGACGAAATATAGACATTCCAGTCATGTGGTGAAGATATCACGGTAATTTTTTCTATCATATTGCCGCGTGCAATGCTGTCGCACTCCATATGCGAATGGGCCCACTCTCCCAAGAAATTGTGTGTGATAACTGTATAAGCCACAAATAATATTCATATCAGTACAGATGCTCACTTTTATGCTTTATAATCTTCCGAGCCAATCTTTGTTACCGAAGCCGGCGATCCGTGACGGATTGAGATTCGTGTTTTAGTATTTACTAAGTAGCCTATGTTAGGCCTATAGGCTATGCCGCCTGCCACCCCAACCCAAAAATCCCTATCCCGTTAGGCCTACAGAACGTTTACCAAAGGGGTTACCACTGTATTACACCCCTCAAAAATTTAAGCGAGAACCCAACACTGCCACCCCCATTCCTAACTCTAACAAACTTGATATCTGTCCTTATAACACGATCGATTGCACAAAAACCTAGGCTTACTCACGTCCAAAAGTTCTCCATGAGTGACACATAGCAAAGATAAATCTTAAGCTTTCTTGGCCTAACTAATTAAAATTCACAAGATGTCGACCAATACCTTACCTCTTCATGGTATTAGACTGTGGCATGGTCAGCAGTTGTATTGTTCAGGTGCAGGTGTAGGGCATAAGCTCAACCTGGACAATGGCTCATAAGCCTACTGCATCCTCTGAGAAATGCACTGTCAAGCTGGTTATCAGCAAGATTGTGTTAGCATTCTCATGTTGGACATAATCAAATTTGGACGAAAAAATAAAATGTCCCTATGGACATACAAGACATGGACCTGTTTTGGCTCCTCAAAACTAAAAAAATCTTAATGGACATAAGTGCAAAAGAGGAGTGTGGGGGCGCCATCTATGTTTGATATTGGACATAGCCACTTTTTTCACAGAGAGAAAGTTCAAGCCATGTTCATTGTACCATTATATCATTTTGGCAAAATTGGGACAATAGTCAGTTTGCTCTATGCCCCTCGATAAAATATGATTAATTTCACTCTGTCCACCTTCATAAACGTAAGGGGAAATGGAGTTAGTATATAAAAATATTTTGAACGGAGATTTAACTTGCACATTTAAATGTTTAGTATTTTGTGGTGTCTTCTCCATAGGCTTTAAATATAGACCACACTTGAAAAAAAAGATGATGAATAAAATAAGGTTAACGGTAACTTGCATTAAGCTCGAAATGCGACCTCTCAGTAGTGCCGAAAACCTTTTGAATGAGGTCACATTAAAAAACAGAATGTTTGTCTCAAAGCTCCCGCGCGAGTTAGCAAAATCATGGGCAGCGTCAGCTCATTCGAACCATGTAAAATTCATTTTTTTATGGAAGGTTCCCTTATGTGCCCCGTTGGAGTTCTCCATGTAACATTTTTTTTAAAAATTTAGCTTTCGGGTTAGGGTCTGTTAATGTTAGGCCATGAATTTAAAAAAAATTCGTTTCCTGTTGTTAAGGAGGCTTTGGTAAGAAAACAGAACAACATTATCGTTCAGTGCAGGCAAAACTAAAACGGTATATTAAAAACTCTTTTGTTTACTACAGTGTCGTGACTTGTTTACGTTCAGTGTAGAATATATTCAGGTGGTTTGCAAAACCTTTTCGGCTTAACTGGTGCAGAGAAGGGGGGGGTCCGCCCAAGTATGAAACAAAACGCCTAAAGTTGATACTATAGTTTCAACTATTATTATGGAGCAATGGTCAAACCCTCGACGCAAAAACATTGATTCAATAACAAAAGGATCATAGTGCTTGTCCTGGAAATCGCAAAGAAAAACAGACAAAGACACCAGCATCTACGTGGGGGAAGAGTGGTTATACCCAATTTCTTTAAAAAGAAATAGTGTGGAACTTCCTTATCGGTTTGTGCCTGTTAAAAAACTGATGTATTCTAAAAGAGTTCCGGAAACGACCTGGTTAAGATGTTGGTTTAACGTTGTAATAAAGTGTGGATTATCGGAACCAAAAGCTAGCGACTACTGTATTCTTAAATTCACACGTAAGCTAGCGTTTATTGTATATAGGACAAAGTGAAATGCCTGACATGAAGCCCAACATACAACAAGGTATGGTTTTTAAATGTAAAGGTACACTTAACTGGGCTACTAATAAAATACTGACGTACGTTTTGACCAAACAATATGATGAAAAAGGCGCGATAAGAAATATAGTAGGGTTATAAATGAGATCCCATTCTACAGGGTGAGTAAAAAAAAAATTGACCCAGATTGTGTCCGCCATTTGAATTTTAAATTAAAACTCATCTAGATATGTGGTACATCGGAAAAGCCTGTTTCATTATCTTTAATTTGCTGCAAAGATAGTTCCAATTGTCGTATAAGCTGAGTTACAGTCTTTTGAATCAAGTAGTCAGCTTTTACCCCTATCCACGGATTCCCATTTGCATGCGCGGCGGCCAACTGTATTACAAATGACTCCCCAAAATTGATGATAGGCATCATGTCTAATGTTATGCAAATAAAGTGGTATCGTAAGGGTGTAAAATATAGGGATAATGGTAAGTTTTATTTGAAACCCTTTTTTCAAGATGTGGCATATTTTAGTGAGCAAAAATATAGGACAATACTTTAATCCTCAAAAGGTTGTCACCTATGTCTGTTCTTCATATGGTATGAGTCATTCAACTCCTCCAGACTCTGATACATGTATCAAGTAATTTATGTTTTCAAATGATTTTTATGGGTGATTGAGGACGTAGAAACGTTTAAGAGGGCATCGAGGATCAATTGTGACTGAATTTTGTGGGGTTACATAGCGTCAGATTTATTCTGCCAGTTCAAAAATAGCCCGAATTTCTTCTGGCCACTGATTTGCCTCGCTGGACGCCATTCATTTGTAATATGTGGAATCCGTGGACAGGGCGCAAAACAGACTACTTGATCAACAACTGTAGCTCGGTCTATGCCTAACCGATGCGAATGAATCTTTGCAGCAAATTAAAGACAACGAAATAAGCTGTCAGATGATACCACATATGTTAGACATATGTATCTTACAAATTCAAAATGGTGGACACAAACTGGGTCAAGTTTTTTTTTTGACTCACCCTGAAGAAGGTTTGAAGATGTTTTTTCTATAGTTTGAAGGGTGCTGAATCAGAATATTTGGGTCCATCCTCTGGGATATGTAGGGAATTTTGTAAAATAAGGGGGTAAAATTTGTACAGGGGTAAATTTGAAATCATGTCAAATTGTGTTTAAATGTACACCAGTGTATTTGTCTCGTTATCAGGATTAAAAAAAGTATAGTTTGTATAGGTTCGGACCTTTAGTTACACGGCTACAGCCCTGATAAGGTTTTTGCGCGCATTTTTACAAGCGATGTGTTAAGTGATGGGCTACCATAATTTTAATTTTTTGCTATTAGGGATCTACCCTACAACATCCATGTATTGACATGATAAACATACGGGGATACCCGTGTAGAAGTAATTATAGTCCGTCGTGCTCATAGTCCAGCTACAACCGTAAAGAATATGGCACTCAATTCAGTTGACTCTTCACGCAACATTAGTTTCACACTTTATTCCGTTATCGTCTATGGAGCCCGGACTATGGCTCCCGCCGGACTACAGTTGCTTTCACATCGGAACAAAATATGTAGTTTCAAGGTCAAAATGTACCTAATTTGCATTAAAATCATGGCGCAGCCATCTCTGATTTTTAAAGGTAGCAGTTACGGCCTTCATCTTGGAGATGCTTGTTGTTTCATGCATTTGAAAATTGCCCAATTAATGTATTAATTGACGATGAATCAGCCATTAAAAAAAATTATCCTTATTTTTTTTATTTTTTTTACATTTTGCACCGTTTCGGGTCAATTTGTACGGTATTTAAAAGGGAAAATTTGGGCTTCTAGCCAATTATAAAATTTAAAAAAAAATGGGGGAAAGAAAGGCTATATATCGTCAAATAATACCAAAAATGCACCTACATGCCAAATAAGCTCTATTATAGCACGTTATAGTTTTGAAATGAAAGCGTCGTTTCGAGAAATCCAACATTAACAAAGCCCGGAAACACTAAAAATCAATTTTGTAAACACAAATTTGAATTTTGACCAAACTTTAAATATAAAAAGTTAGGAACGAAGATTGGATTAAATTAATACATTTTTGATGAGCATATGACATTTGTATAGCTTTTTATTGCAGATTTGAGGAAAAGACTTACAGTATAGCGGGTTGAAGACAATAAAATACATAAGAAATTAATTAGAGTACAACAATTTAGATAATTGGTATGTTGTTCACCAATTTCCGCCAATTATAACACACAAAGGATCTCAAATACAACACACGGGTACATAAACCACCTGGTGGGAAATGCATTCATTTGAATAGGAAAACTCCTGGAAAGCCTTAATATTAGGTGTGTGTTTTGATTGAATGCTCTAAAAATCGGAACGGAATGTTGTATTTTCATCGAATAAAAAGCAAAATACAGTGTGAAGAATTAACAGTTAATCATTGAAAATTTTTTGGGTTATTTCAAGGCACTATGGTAGGCCGTTACCTCAAATGAAAAAGCAAGAACTAGGCAATAAAATATAATATTTTAAATATATTTTGAAACTTCCAAAAATATCGAATTGTGAACAAAATACCGTATAAAAAACATTGCGAGATACTTTTTGTGCCAACTGTATAGGCTCTCCAGTTATTATACCTGGCTTCAAATTCAGTCATATGCACATGTCCTTATCTGATATTTATGTCCGTCGGCTACTTTGAGGAAACTTGATATATTACATGTACATCAAATCTAGCCGAGTACACAAAATTATTCTAACCCTATTAACCCACTCAACGAGAAAGAGAGACGAACAACAAATTAAAGATGGCCCCAGTGTGTGTTCATCTCCGCCTTAGGTCCTATAAGCAGGTCAGGTCAGATGAAAGCAGTCCATGAGTGACGAGAAATCAAGCTCGCAAAGTCAGGGCATTGGTATTTGGAGATTATTAATTTAAAATAACTGTTTGTCTTGTTTTTGAAAATTGCATATTTACAACTTACACTAAACACGTTGCATTGTGGGGAAAAATATTGGCCTTTACAAATATCAAATATGAAGTGATGAGAACCTGGACCTAATGTTTCATAATAAGTGAGTGGTGAATCTTTGCGTAACTATTTTAAGGTCAAAAGTGAACTAATGAGAATTCCCGAAGACGGTGGGCAAATTCCCACTAACGGCTGCGTCCGTTAAAGCAAAATAGAACATTTGAAGAAAAGCCCCCAATTGTCAAATTTATGAAGATTTATGCGGCAGGTGTGTTGGTAATTATTTAGTAAAGGATGAGCGGTAGAGTTCAAAAGTTGTGATGCGTCATAAAAAGGGGATTTTGTAAAAGGCGGATTTGCAATCGGGAATCTCCGATTCAATTTAACGGCAGTGCTGGAAACGTGAAATTTCGGTCGTCCATGATGAAATAGCAAAATCCACGAGAATGATCCTAAGTTGACTGCATGAGCCTCAGAGCAGTTAATGGAAGGGTTGACACGTACATCGCGTTATTAAAGTCGCATAAAGTACTTTTTAAAAATCGTTGAATTAAAGCCTTTTGGTTATAATAGGGTAAAATATTAGTGGTTCTGAAACAGTGCCGACATGCAATATCTTAACGGGTCAACGATGTTACATAACATGTAACAGTTACGTGCTAAACTAACTAAGAACTTATCAATGAGTGCAAGGGTGTGAATGCAATGCAAGTGTATTGTTTTCTCTCGACAATGGTCAGAGAGCTATGGCATGGGATTTGACCTTTAGGCGCAGGGTTTACATGTGTAAAAATACTCAAGTTCCATCTCAGAGTAAAAAGAAAACTATAACAAGAAATCTTTTAACGATTAGAAAGAAATCTGATCTTATGCAAACTCGCTCCATATCTTGTTTAGCACGCAAGGATAGACCATAACCAATGTCCACAAAACTTCTTATGCTTTGATGAGATTATCAAATAACCGTGAACGTAGGTGTTGATTACTGACTTATTTTGGCCATATTCAACCGCTCTTTTCAAAAACAGACCTACCACACCGCAGCACCTAGCTTTTGAACCGCAACGTGATGTATTTAGCCAATATAAGAAAAAAAATAGGTGATCAATTATTCTTGTGTTAATAGAAAAAAGAAAAATTAAAGATGACAAATGAGTGAATGTGAAATAGGGAGAAAAGAAAAAGAGGAAAGGCGAGAGAAACATTCACCCTTGAATAAGACCATCGCTTTATCAGTTTCATTTGAATACACGTGTTTCTTGTCCTAAAAAAAAAAAATAGGTCAAGCATTACATCATATATATATCGAGGTAGTCCGGGCTAAAAATGAGCTAGGTAGCACCTGGGAGAAGGAAATTTATCATGCATGTGGTTTTTCTAGATCAGGAATTTTATGAGGAATAAGGAATATGTTAGGTAAAAAAGGCGAGCCCGAATCTGAACCCGCACTCTCAATTATAGGGGGTTATTTCGGGGGGTTCAAAAAATTAAGAAAAAATCATAGATTATGGTTACATATGAAGACAAATAAGTTATATCCATGGACCTAAGAATTAAGCTATTCAGGCATTTAAGTATAATGTACTTGATGTATTGATTATACAAGGGCAAGTATAAGTTGTAGGGGGTCACTAAATGACCCCCTTATTAAGAAATACGGTGAAATGCTTAATATACAAAAATACCCACAATTAGGAATAAGTAATTTGTTTCGATCCAGAAGAGTAGTTTTAGGGATAGTAGAAGGTATGCAGGAGGTCTGGTGAGGTGGCAAAAGCAGTATTTTGGAGTGGCAACCAATGGTGAGGGGTTGGGCACTTCAATATGCCGACTTATATGTGACCTATAAAAATGGTTACGAAATAGCTTTCAGTGTGGTAAGGGAAAGTTAATTCATGTGGTTTTTCTAGTAGATTCAGAATTTTTATGAGGAATAAGAATATGTTCAGGTAAAAAAGCCCGCCCGTTTCCTGAACGCACCCCCATAATGGGGGTTATTTCGCGGGGGGGGGGGGGGGCAACAAAATACTATATGATAATATGAAGACAATTAAAATATACTGGACGTTAGTGACCACAAGAATTAACAGATTCGGGTATTTAAGTATAATGTTACTTGGATTCTTGTAGTTAATTATAAAAGGGCAAGTAAGTTGTACGGGGTCACTAAATCTCCCCCCCCTCCCCCAATATGAAGAAATACTCTGAAAATCCTGCAAAGAAAAACTACCCCAATTAGGAAGTAAGTTTGTTCAATCCTGAAAGTAGGTTCAGATGTGCCCATAGTTCTCATCTGTGGAGGCGTGCTCGTCTGGTGATGTGGAAAGAGGGTAAAATACAGTATTGTGGGGTGGTAACCCATGGAGGGGGTCTAAATATAATTGGTATTATATGTGACTACCAGGTGGTACGAAAATAGCTTTCAGCGTGGGGATTTTTTCATAGAAAAAAGTCGGTAGTTGAAGATTTAGTGATCTTGTGAGAGAAAAGGGGTCGTTGGTTGTAGATTTAAGCGATTGGGGGTTGTTATTGGGCTGTCAGTTTTGATGTGCAAAAGGGGTTCAAGGAGAGGCTTCGATTTATACGCTAAATTGTAATGGTCTATAGTTAAAGCGCTTTGACCTTAATAAAGCGCTGTATCAAATGCTTGTAAAAGGCACCACTAAACCCCTTTACTTCCTGAAACCGACCCTATATATCCGTGCCGAAAGTAAATAAAAATTAGTTTTGTTTGATTATCACCTGTATGTATAATACTTTTGCCATGATTTTTAAAAATACATAAAAAACCAACAGTAGTTGTGTTTGAAGTAATTTTCCAATGGTATTTTTAATAGGGGTGTTGCATTTACCCCCCACAGCTTATATTCATGTCATATCATTACTACTAAAACATTTAATACTTAAAGGGGACATAATGGCATTGAAAAAATTGACTAATGAAACTCTCCCGTTTTAATGTTTTACAGAATGTAAACATCCAAATTGTTTTCAAAACTTGTGGAAGAAGTGATTTCAGTAAGGGTCCTTTAATTATGTCAATCTTTGTTCATGGAATGTCTTATGTCGCTTAAATACATAAATAAATAGATTTTCGTAGGTTACTACAGGTTTGATTGATTCTGATTTGTCATCATATGTATTATATAGTATTATTTCTTAACTCATCCCCCCCCCCCACACACACACGCGAACACTTTTTGTTATCACATGAAGAAGCGAGTGGGTGTTGCAAAAACAACAATAGACAATTTGCAATGGTTAGTTAAATGGTATGTTTGCAACCAAATTTTTGTTTTGAAAAATTTTTTGGGGATAAATGAGGTGGACCATGCAGTATATGCATACTGGTGGTGGTGGTGGTGGTGTGTGTGTGTGTGTGGGGGGGGCGGGGGTGCCCTACACATATCTTTGTGGAAATCAACTGCCTGTCCTTGAAACCCACATTTTGCATCACAAATGACACACAATGGACCCCCATTCACTTCAATCTACAACCAATGACCGCCCCCTTTTTCATAATATAAACATAAAACTCAATGACCCCTTCTTCGTACCCTCTGGTAGCAATATAAGTCGTATATTGAAGTACCCATGGGTTGCAACCCCAAAATACTGCATTTTACCACCCACCACCAGACCTTCCACAGATGACTATATTATATCTCAAATTAATGTTTACAAGAACAAAAACTACTTCTTAATTGTGGTATTTTGTAATTTTAAGCAATTTTCAGGGTATTTTTAATAAGGGGGTCATTTAGTGACCCCCTACACTTATTTACCCTCGTATATCTACTACATCAATTACATTATGACTAAATACTGAATAAGCTTAATTTTTTCGCGCACTCAAACAGTCAGTATTATTTATTTGTCTTCATATGTACCATAATATAGTATTTTTTATTATTTTTTGACCCCCCCTCCCCCAGAAATAACCCACCTATATAGGTGATGCGGTTCAGGATTCGGGATTTTTACCTAACATATCTATTTCTCATAAATTCTGATCTAGAAAAACCACAGAGATAACAATTCCTTCCACACTGAAAGCGATTTTCGTACCATCTGGTATAGGCAAATATAAGTCGCAATATTGAAGTGCCCACCCCCCCCTTCCATGGTTTGCCACCCCCAAAAATTGCATTTTGCCTCCTCAACAGCCCCCTCTTACTATCCCTGAAACTACTTACTCCTGAAATTGTGGTATTTTGTATATTTTAGCAATTTTCACTATTTCTTAATAAGGGGGTCATTTACTGACCCCCTACAAAATTATTTCCCTCGTATCATAACTACATCAAATACATTTACTTAAATACCATGAGTAATGTTAATTCTTAGGTCATTACACGAGTAAGGATATATTATTGTCTTCATATATACCTAATATATGATTTTTCTTAATTTAGACCCCGGAAAATAAACCCCCCATATTGAGGATGCTTTCAGGATTCGGCCTTTTTTACCAACATATTCTGATTCCTCATAAATTCTGATCTACGGGAAAAAACAACATGAGATAAACTTTCCTTCCAGGGGATACCAGCTCATTTTTACCCGGACTCAGGCACCGGGGAAGCAACAGGAGCCACCAAAAGATAGATGAAAAAGGTCTTCTGCTTGGGAGGTGTATTAGAATGTGCCGATTATAGAACACTGGCCAGTCTATACATTAAACATACATGATCTAAAATCGGATTTTCACATATACTTTTCTATTAACGTTTATTTCATTTATCTTCCCCAAAGCAAGCAGTCACGGATTGTTAAAATCAATTAAACTAACCGCTTTCTATAAAGAAGGGATGACAAAGCACCACATTATAGCTTATGTTGAACCACTTGCCCTGAATCGTGATCAATTTACCCGAGCGACTCAAGAATTCTTGAGGTTATACCATTTACATTTAGCTGTTGCACCTTGTTATGTAAAAAGCCTTGGATATCGATTGAATAATTTAGAAGTAAGAGTTATGAATGTTCACTTTTTAAACACTTTAATCCCTATAGCCAACATCATTATAGGTATCTTTTATTTGAGCTCACGGTGTCCCCATTGGAGTCTTTCGGAGGTGTACAGTTTTAATTAATAATAATGCACCGTGTGTAAAAATAACAAGAGTACTTTATATTCCTGCCTTTCTCCTGAGTATGGGAAATAATAGAACATGGTTTCTGAGATAATCTATGCATCCATGGGTATTATATATTGGACCAATCAACAGCACTCCTTTAGATATCGAAGAAAGAAAGGAACATTTGATCCCCATTTATAACACGGACCGTTTACCGTCACAACCTAATAGGCCCACGCCACCTGACAAACCACTATGAGCTAGTACAAATCTCAATTCCCTTGGCACGTACAGTTCAGTAGCTTTCAATACCAATGATTAGAAATACACCTCTGGTTTTGGGGTATGAATTTGATACAGCCACACAAAGGTCATTTAATATCAATGATGTAACAAGTACAACCCACTGAACTGTGTCCTTGGTGGATGACCATATGGTATCATGGTGAACAACCCTCTCTATTGAAGCCTGTATAGCAGGTTTTAGTGAAAAGTCACCAACGCTAGTCACCTATGGCGATTCGCGCATGTGTAGTAGTAACATTCGGGTGACTGACCTAAAGTATACACAGAAACCGATCTGGGTGTAAATTGTACGGTCATGCAAACCATGCTTGACCGCGCCCCCCAGGGGGGAGGGGGTGGGGGGGCGGACACGATCTGCTGATTTGGGCATTGGGTGTTTCCAAACGGTAATTTTCGGGAATTTGACGTGTATTTTTACGGCAGCTCAGGTCCCATGTACATTGCAAAATCAACTTTGAAACCTTCTTCAATACATTTGTAATATTATAATAATTTAAGAAAAAATTATTGACTTCAAATCCGTCGGGGTTTAGTGATTAACCCCGCTGAAATAGTTGTAATTTCCAATAACGGTCTTAGATTTAAATATTCGTGACCAGGCCTAGCCTTAAGTCAAGTCTGGGTGTGACTGTTCGATGTTCGTAAGAGCGCCCTCCTCCGGTAAGTCTTTGAATAAGGACTAGCACTCGTTACGCATGAAGTTCATGCGGTCTGTTGCCTGTTAGGTTGGCATGTCTAACCCCCCCTGTCGCGCCCACAAACACGGTTCCTTCATTAATAATTATGAGAGCATTCAATACTCCCATTGCAAGCTATTGTCCCCAGATGGATGGTGACGGCCGTAACCCCCGTAACCCACACGGAACGCCCAGGAGATGGGAGAGGTTTTCCAAATAGGGGGAAATGCATTTCATATGCTTGGTGTGGTTGTCAGTTGGTGTTGATGGACTCTATCTATTATCTTTTAACTAATAGAGTGAAGTATTATTTTTTTGTGGATTTAATTGTTGGAGCCCCTGTTTGTCATACATCTGATTACAAAGACTCCTTATACATCATTGACTATTGCGGCAGAGGAAATAGTCAGTATATAGTATGTCACCACAATCAAATAGTGGAACAAAAAACAGGCTGTAGTCTTACTGCGGAATGGGGAGAGAAGTGGACATCACCCATTCTATAGTCGGGAAGCCACGACAAATAACACATGAAGAGGACAAGATAAGAAAAAAGAAATGCCAGATGGGATGGCGTCCGGGCTACAAAAGCCCCACGCAACTCCTCGAGGCCCGCCAGGAGAGTGTTGTTACCAATCAAAATCGAGAAGAGACCAACCCTAAACATATTAGATACTCAGGCTTAGGACGTACCAACCGAAAAGCCTCTCTTGGAAAGTGTAGGGCTGACCACCTGTGATCGAAATGAAAGGGAGGTTCTGAAATTGAGTGAGTAGTGCCAAAACAACAGTGAATATCGCGGTACATGGAAGTTAGAACCCTCATGGGTTTCAGAACAAGCGTGACCTTCTTGTAAAAGAGATGCAAAGATTGAAATGGGATTGTAGTTGTTGCAGAGTGCGATGGAAAGACCAAGGAGGTATGGATCTTGATGAGGGGTTGTAAAATAATCTTCGCTGGAGCCAGCAAACAGGGACAAGCAGGTGTAGGATAAGTCCATACTTAAGTTTGATCCAATTAATGAACGCATCTGCATCAGATGCAGAGGTCAAGGCCCTCCCCCTAACATCACGATGATTCAAGCTTATGCCGCCAACCATCTTCGCTCCTGATGATGTAGTGAAGACTTCGATTGCCACCCTCAAAGCAACAGTTGATGCAGCCCCCAAAACAAGACCTACTTATCATCATGGGGGATTGGAATGCTAAGGTAGGAAAGATCTGAAACCTGGGGACCATATATTGGGAGACATGGATATGGAGAGAGTGATGAACGACAGAGGTGAACGCTCGTTATATTTTTTCAAAGAAAACCGCTTAGTAATATCCAACACTCTCTTCAAACACAAACCTTCCGGAGTGGACCGGATTTCACCCGATCATAAGACTAAGAACATGATGACCTGATCCTAATAGAGATAGGGGAGATCCAAGCAGTGGATAACACCAGATCATTTCACAAGTGTTTGATGTTAGGATCAGACCAATCCCTTGTTATTGCCAAATCTTGAGGGTTGAAATTCAAAGTGAGAGAAAGGCAAAGAGAAGAAAGTGGAACCTTCCAGCCTTGATGACCCTAGTGTTAGGAAAATGAATTTTCAGCTTGAAAACTGCAAAACAGGTTTCAGTGCTTATGATGAAGTAGACACAGATGAAGATGAAAACCAATGAGACTATTTGCTTGAAAAAACCACCACAATCATCAAAGAGACGCCAGATGAAGTCCTTGGAATTCATCGGGGTAAGAAGAAAGAAGCCCTGGATCTCCGATGTGCACTCTTGCATGAAGATGAAAGACGGGGAAGCAGAAGAAGGCCATTAAGATCCTAACAGTCGTCAAGAGTACAACCAATGAACCAGATTGATTAAAAAAGGCCTTACAGCTGCAAAGGAAAGAAAAAATGGTTTACAATGACCAAATGTAAATCTTGGAGAAAGAAAAACATGCAACCGAAACAAGAGAAAAGAGGTCTTCAACACCATCAAGACCATAAATAAGGGCCCCAGTAGATAGAAGACCTACATCCAACTCAATCGCAGCAGGAATGGTGAGATTCTTTCATCCAGCTGATATAGAACAAGAGGTTTGAATATGGCGAAGGGCCCTCTACAATCTCAGCCTCCCAATTGCCCATCCTGTCTTATCCATCAAATACAGAGAACTAGCTGTTTCTACTCGGATAGTGAGCCATCCATTCTCCGTTCGAAGTTGAAGCAGCTGTCAAAAAGATGAAGTCAGGAAAAGCCCCAGCTTCTGATAAGATCCCAGGAGAACTGCTTAATCATGGTGGTGAGTGCATCAATTGGACCAAAGTGCACAATATCTGCAATGATACCTGGATAAATGAACGCATTCCAGAAGAACCTGGACAAAAATCTATCATTTTCTTCATCCCAGAAAGGGAGGACCTCACCAGTGTGAGAACTACAGGACCATCAGAAGCTTGTGATTAACCATTCCAGCAAAATTTTCTGGAAACTAGAGGAGCGGATTTTGAAGCCCTAGTAGAAGCCATTCTAGCAGCAGAACCAAGCAGGGTTTTCAGACTTGCCGCCCCACAATTGAACAAGTCTCCGCCCTGAAGTCTAATCAAACATCGCCTAGAGAAGAAAGCTGGGAAGGTTTTTGCTGTCTCATTGTTTACAAGAAGGCATTCGATCGGTTATGGCACGATGGCCACTTTACAGTGATGCTTCCTTATGGTGTGCTTCAAAAACTGATCAACATATCAGGATCTCTAGACCAAGGCATAAAAGCGCATCCGACTTAAAACAATCTTACAGAGTGTTTGAAAAACTATGGCGTGCGCCAGGGAGTTCTATCACCAGCACCCTCTCAACCTTTTCTCGAATTCATCTTAGGAGAGGCCTTTGAGAACTGTAAAAACTTGGGCATAAACGTGGTGGACTACAAAATAAAAGGGAACCTCCGTTTGCTGTTGACGATTATAGCTCTCATCGCTGACTCAGAGGACGATCTCAAACCTGATGAGCAAGTGCTCATGCTAGCAAGAAATATGGGAGGGAGATCAGTATAACTAAAACAAAAGTTATGGTATTCTCCCGTGATGACACGGCTCCCAGTAGAGATCCAGCTTGATGGTCCATCACTTGAGCAGGTTAACAGATTCAAGTATTTGGGGGTAACGCTAACACCATCAAACGCCTCCACCAGCGAAATCAAAGGCAGATTATATTGTGCAATCAACAGCACTTAAAGGGAAATTACAGAGAGTCTGAGTGATAACACGACATCTTCATTCCCACCAAAATTTACGGACTTGTAATTCACTAGTCAACCCAGTGCTTCTGTATGGCTCGATGGAAAACTTAGGACCATCCAAAGAATGCATGAAGAAGTGGAAGCATTTGAAATGCGATGCTACAGAAAATCCTTATATCAGCTGGAAGGATAGATCCGGAATGAAGAAGTTCTGTAAGAATCTCCTCTGACCCACTTTCACCAAAAGGTTCCTAGCTCGCATCACTGACTCGCAGCTGACATGGTTTTGGTCACTTGTGCAGAATGAACAACAATCCGCTACCAAACCTATTTATGGAAACTGCGCAGGCACAAACAGACAGGGAAGACCAAGGAAAAGATGGGAAGATGGCCAATCATTGTGGGCACAACCTTCCACAGGCATATTTGGAAGCGCAAGATATGAATAGATAGAGGGTCTAAATTTGTTCGAGGAGCCAACGTCCTATGGGAAATGGGCATAGAATGAGATAGAAGCTATTGCATTTCCAAGTTCAACCTTGGTTCCACTGCGGAAAATAGCCATGAATATTTGCTAAGTCACCTTATTTAAAATTATATGTCCACCTGCAATGATGACAGTGGGTTCAGAATGATCTAGTAATACCGACACCACATAGTAGATCTCACTAGTCACATGATACGGATTATACCATATTTAGGAGTACTTTTTCAACCCTCAATTTCTAGGATTGACTAATGGCGCAAGGTAAAAAACAAAACAAACACTGACAACGGAAAGTCTTACTTAAATTCTGTTTTCAGCCTCCGATAGCCGAGACCATTACCGGATTTTCCCATATCATTGCGAATCATAATTTTTTACCACCTGAGGTTCATAAAAAAGTCTCTCGAAACGTCATGAACACACAATCAGAATTTCAAAATCCTCCTCAAGCTGTATCGCAAATATGGACGTCAACCATTCAGTAATGAAGAGTAATGAGCGGCTGATCTTCATTTGTAAAATGTATTGAAAGAAGTGTGGTACGTGCCGCCACTGACGCACCATCACAGGTTACTAACGACCCTTCACGACATAATGCCTAAACTTTCCACGCACGAAGGCACGACATCCGATACCTTTCGTGGATGTGGAAAAGTTCGGCCCTATGTCCCTTCTGCATCTGCACCCGCAATAACCTGAAATCTAAGGTCGTTAGGGGATTCACACTGACCATCACTAAATACGAGAAACAGAGGCAAGGCACAGGAGAAGGTTTCTAAGCGTACCTAAAAATGAAGAAAACATTAAAAAAAGGAAAAAAAATAAAAAAAATAAAAATAATAAGTATAAAATCTGTAAGAATATCAAAAAGCTTGGCATTGATCCTTTACTTTGATAACATACCATATATTAACCTATTTAAGGACCACCTTACTGAGAAAAAGTGACCTGACCTCCAGGTCCACGGTGGAATGAGTTTTCATGGTCCAGTAGCTCGAAATAAACAGTGATAGCTACCCTAATCTCATGACTGACAGGAAGGAGCGATTACCATGATCTCAAGCAGAATGTCAAGCCTTCAAAATCTTGAGATGTTCCATGCATTGAGGAGAAAATGACTTTTTCATTCGCCCATTTTTTTGTAAGGACCGAAAAAAGGAACCCTGCCATTTACCGCGTGAAACAGCTTTTTTATCGGATTTAGAGTTTTCGTATGATGTTGATCTGATAATGCTGATAGATAACTTTTTGATTGTTGTAAAGGCGTTTGTAATTATTAAAGCCTGACTGAGTGTGGCATTGATGGAGCACCTTCATGTATTAGTCTCTAGTCTCTCATCGTTTTGATAAACGGTAGCGGTAGCGGATGGGTGTGACACTTTGGATGGTGGTGATAATTAAGAAGAGCGGATACGTGAGGAAGAGTGTGAAAAGTTATGACTGAGAAAATGTTATCATAACAGTGTAGGATATCGGCAATGATGTTGGGTAATGGAACATGTGACGCGGTTGGAATACTTCTTCACAAAATTGAGTACGATGCTAGGACCACTGCAAGTATAGATTTCGACAATGCGGCGGACAATTTAATATTTTGTAAATACGTCATAGTTAGTTAATAAGCCCATTTGAGGTTTAAAAATTTGGTGAAAAGGTGAGTTAGGAAATTACCAAAAAAGTATATGCCAATTATTCTCCAAAAAGTCTAAAATGTTCTGCAGCTCACTTTTGGGGACGCTAATACCTTCTTTGCACATGAATGTACTAATTATCAGTGACTGAAATGGTCAATGGCATAGTTCCAAATGTTACAATTTCTGAAATGTCCCCTACTCTCTTTCTGCTGATTTCTTTCTGCGGAAGAGACTTGCAGTAGTAGGCTAGCAATCTATAATAGGTTTTAAGTTCTTCGTCTTCTTTTCCGTCTTCCTTTCTTGTTCTCATAAATAAGTGTGAGGTGCG
This sequence comes from Ophioderma brevispina, assembly GCA_023653785.1. NCBI lineage: Eukaryota > Metazoa > Echinodermata > Ophiuroidea > Amphilepidida > Ophiodermatidae > Ophioderma > Ophioderma brevispina. Next base: position 56,104 of record JAMKCH010012252.1, read on the forward strand.
GGAACGCGATAGTTGAGTGGGGATGTAGGATTCAAGAAAGAATAAATCACAGAGATGTGGTTCGTGATATTGTCATTTTATCATGTTATTAGAGGAAGACAGGATAATATAACTTCTTCAGCGTTAAGGTAATATGGGGACCAACTCTCCAGTGCTGAAGTACGACCTCTGTCAAGCAACTTCCTACAGAAAAATAGAGAGGTATATAATCAGCTAGGTTTAAATTTAAAAAAAATAATATGAGTCCTTATTCTTGAAAGTGTGCCTTTTTACAAACATGTACCTTGTCTTTTTAAATGTCATATCACAGACCTACGTCTCTCCGCCTCCACCTCCCAACTTCCTTTAATCTAATTACCCTCCCACTTCTCCTACGCACCCCCCTCTCTTTCCTCCTCTTGTTTTCATCTCATCACCTCCTCCCTCCGTAATCTGAGTACTGTTACCCTCCATTCTTTTTTTACCCAATCCCCATACCCTTTCTTTTCTCCTTTATCTTGTTTCCTCCACTACCTCTCCCCCTTCTTATCTCCTTACCCTTCCCCCCCCCCCTCCCTCCAATCAATTATGTGGATTGGATTAGGTTTGAATTCAAGTCAAAACCTGTTAAATGGTTAAAACTAAACAATGCGAGAAAGCATTCAATTTTCTACCTAAACCTAAAACCAATGAATTGCAATTCAAAGGATTAAATATAAAACCTGCTCAATTTGACTCTTTCCGCCGTCATTTAACTGTAAGAAAATGAGTTACAGTTAGTTATATGCAAAAAAATTTTTGTATCTAGTTTAACTGCATTTAAATTAAATTTCAAATATTTTTTATCTTCCCCTATAGGCTTCAAAATATTAGACCACCTTGAAAAAAAAAGAAGAAAGAAGCGTAAAAATATACATAAGTTTAACGGTAACTTGCATTAGAGCTCAAATTTGCGACCTCTCGGTAGTGCCGAAAACCTTTTGAATGAGGTCACATTAAAAGGAAATGTTTGTCTCAAAGCTCCCGCGCGAGTTAGCAAAATCATGGGCGTCAGATCATTTGAAACAAAATTCGTTTCCTGTTTTTAAGGAAGCTTCTGGTAAGAAACGAACAACATAGTCGTCAGTGCAGGAAAACTAAACGGCTTTATTTAAAGTAAATCTTTTGGTTACATTACAGTGTAGTGCACTTGTTTACGGTCAGTGTTAGAATATATTCAGGTGTTTGCAAAACTCTTTTCGCTTAACTTGGTTGCAGAGAGTCAGCCAAGTATGAACAAACGCTTAAAGTTTGATACTATAGTTTCACTATTATTATGGATGCAATGGTCAAACCCTCTGACGCAAAACATTGATTCAATACACAAAAGATCATATGCTTGTTCCTGGAAATCGCAGAGGAAAACAAGACAAAGACACCAGCATCTAAGTGTGGGAAGATTAGTATACCCAATTTCTTCAAAAAAATCGTGTAACTTCCTTATCGGTTGGTGCTCTGTTAAAAACTGATACATAAAAGAGTTCCGGAAACGACCTGGTTAAGATGTTGGTTTAACGTTGTAAGAAGTGTTTGATTATCGGCAAGCTAGCGACTACTGTATTCTTAAATTCACACGTAAGCTAGCGTTATGTATATAGACAAAGTGAAATGCCTACATGAAGCCCACATACCACAAGTATTGGATTTTAACATGTAATTTAACACTTAACATCGGGCTACTAATAAAATACTGACGTACTTTTTGAACCAAACAATATTGATGAAAAAGGCGCGATAAGAAATATAGTAGGGTTATAAATGAGAATCCCATTCTAGAAGTTTGGGGAAGAAGGTTTGAAGATGTTTTTCTATAGTTTGAAGGGTGCTGAATCAGAATATTTGGGGAATGTGTGGAATTTTGTAAATAAGGCGGTAAAATTAGTACAGGGGTAAATTTGAAATCATGTCAAATTGTGTTTAAATGTACACCAGTGTATTTGTCTCGTTATCAGGATTAAAAAAAAGTATAGTTTGTATAGGTTCGCACCTTAAGTTACACGGCTACAGCCCTGATAAGGTTTTTTGCGCGCATTTTTACAAGCGAGGTGTTAAGGTATGGGCTACCATAATTTTCATTTTGTTGCTATGAGGGATCTACCCTACAACATCCATGTATTGACATGATAAACATACGGGTATACCAGTGTAGAAGTAATTATAGTCCATCGTGCTCATAGTCCGGCTATAACCGTAAGGAATATGACACTCAATTCAGTTGACTCTTCACGCAGCATTAGTTTCACGGTTTATTCCGTTATCGTCTATGGAGCCCGGACTATGGCTCCCGCCGGACTACAGTTGCTTTCACATCGGAACAAAATATGTAGTTTCAAGGTCAAATGTCACCTAATTTGCATAATAATGACAGCCATCTTTGATTTTTTAAGCGTACCAGTTACGGCCTTCATCTTGGAGATGATTGGTATTTTCATGCATTTTTTTAAATGTATAATTTGACGCTTAATAGCCGTTTTTTTAAATTTTATCCGTTAATGGGGTAAACATTTTACATTTTGCATCGTTTCGGTCAATTTGTGGCCAAAAATGGAAAAAAGGGGTATATAGCGTCAAATTAATACCAAAAATGCACCTACATGCCAAATTTGAGCTCTATAGCACGTATAGTTTTGAAAATGAAAGCCGTTTCGAGAAATCAACATGAAAGTCTGGAAATACTAAAATCATTTTTTTTAAACACAACTATGCATTTTGACAAACTTTTACAAAATAAAAAAGTAGATAACGAATTTTAGGAATTAATAGAATTTTTGATGAATATATGACATTATATAGCTTTTTATTGCATATTTGGGGAAAATGTTAAATATAGCGGGTTGAAGAACAATAAAATACATAAGAAATTAATAGAGTACAACAATTTAGATAATTTGTATGGTTTTTCACCATTTCTGCCAATTATAAGCACAGATGGTCTTAAAATACAGCACACAGTACATATAGTTAATTTTTACAGATATGCGTTCTAACACCTGGTGGGAGTGCATTTGAATAGGAAAACTCCTGGACAGCCTAATATTAGGTTGTGTGTTTTGATTTCAATTTGCTCTAAAATCGGAACAGAATGTTGTATTTTCATCGAATAAAAAGCAAAATAAAGCTGTGAGAATTCACATTTTAATCATTGATAAATTGGCTATTTCGAGGCAATTATGGTAGGCCGTTACCTTAAATGAAAGAGCAAGAACTAGGCAATAAAATATAATATTTTAAATATATTTTGAAACTTTGAAAATTATCTAATTTTGACAAAATACCGATCGAAAAACATGCCGTGATTCTTTTTGTGCCAACTGCATAGACTCTCCAGTTATTATACCTGGCTTCAAATTTATTATGCACATGCTCCTTCTTGATATTTATGTTCGTCGGCTACTTTGAGGAAACTTGATTATATTACATGTACATCCAAATCTATCCCGAGTACACAAAATTATTTTAACCATATTAACCTAATCAACGAAGAAAGGGAGACGGAACAACAAATTAAAGATGGCCCAAGTGTGTTGTCATCTCCGCCTTAGGTCTATATAAGCAGGTCAGATGACAAGCAGGTCACATGAAGTGACGAGAAATCAACTCGCAAATGTACAGTGCATTGGTATTTGGCGATTAAATAACATTGTCTTGTTTTTGAAAATTGCATATTTAACACTGTACACTAAACACGTTGCATTGTGGGGAATATTGGCCTTACAAATCAAATCTGACTTGATGATGAACCTGATTGTTTCAATATATAAGTAGATATGGGGTGAATCTTTGCTTCACTATTTCAGGTCAAAAGTGAATGCCTGAAGACGGTGGGTCCAGATTCCCACTAACGGCTGCGTTAAAGCAATAATAGCACATTTTTTAAGAACGCCCCCAATAGTAAACTTTATGAGATTTATGCAAGTTGTGTTGGTAATTATTTAGTAAAGGATGAGCGGTAGAGTTCAAAAGTGTGATTGCGTCATGAAAAAGGGGATTTTGTAAGAATGGATTTTGTAATTCGGGAATCTCCGACCTCAATTTAACGGAGTGCTGGAAACGTGAAATTTCTGTCTGTCCATTATGAATTAGCAAAATCTCACGAGAATGATCCTTCGTTGACTTGCATGAGCCATCAGAGCAGCTAATGGATAAGGGTTGACACGTACATCGCGTTATTATCTACTTAATATTTTTATTACAACATGAAAATATTCGACCTTGAGAACAGGTTTATTAACTCATTGAAGATATTACCAAGCAACATGTGTTTCCAGTCACCCGTCATATTAAAATTATTAATACAAAATGAACAAAACCTCCACCACAACATATGAGTAAATTACACTTCACAAAACCACCTCTAATTTGATAAGTTAAGGGAATATATTTGGCTTGACAACAGTTAATGTAGTGTAAGGCGAGGTTGAGAACATTTTAGAACAGTTAGTTAACGATACAGGTGACAAGTAGGGGAAGGAAGGGCGCATCATAATGTTATAACAGAAATACTGAACATTGATAACCAGAAACTACATAACAAAAAGGACAATTCTTTCAATTACAAAGAAATGACCAATCGCTGCTTTTGTGACTCACGCCCCAAACCTTCAGATTGCAGGGCGGATGTACTACGGTTTAGAGGTCACTCAACTGAATACACCATTCCTCTGACCGCTCAATCCTAAGTACTAGACTTGAGTTTGAGACGTCAAGTTATATACAAGGGAGTTACCTTTTGAATATGAAGATTGTACAATACTACTAGCGACAACTTATAGTTCCGGAGATATAACACAAAACTCGTCAAATGTTAAAGATCATCATCAAAGGCCAAATATTTAATATTGTGTTGATTCTTTAAAAAGAAGTCTCAAAGTGTCTGCCTTTTCACTGAGATTGCAATAAAATTAGTTAGCACTCTTGTATTTCGTTATCTGGATAAATAACAAACAATGATAAGTGACTTCTATTGAATTTTAGAAATATGTTAGACGTTGCAAAATATTTTGTTGCAGTCGTTCAAGAAAGATGAACAACTTGAGCACATTTGCGAAATTTTTGACGTTATTGTGACGTCATACTTCGAACGTTGGTACTTATTTTGGGATCAATGGAAAGAAGAGGACCATAGCTATCCGCTGGTATAAAAATCAAAGCATCGGTTGCTTTATAACGAAAACCACCCCCCCCCCGCCTTGGTAAAACGTGGTACAAAAAGTCTTGATAAGACGATGGTTAAAAGAAAAGTCAGGCCATTATGTCAATACCGATTGCATAAGATTATTTAGATGCCAACAATGTTTTCGGCAGGCTAGTTTTTAAAAGCCCATTGTTTGGCATTATTGCTCATTATTTCAGCAAAGTGTTCGCCCAATACTCTCTTAACTTTTCATGCACCGCGATATGCTCAATGAATGGGTTACCTCATGTACAAGTAAACCGCATTTACCTGTAATAGCATCGATGCATCGTAAAGAAATTCATTAGCCTCATTGCGATCTGTAAAGAAAATATCATTAGGGCTCATGTACAACTACTTTTGGACTATGAAATGTTTAAATATTACACAACTCTATATCTGTTATCAGGACATAACATCTTTAACTAGACAAGCGCAGTCAAATTGAATAATAATCAATACTAACAGACCTGCCGTAAATGTTAGTGTAAACGTTTCAGATACTAAATTTATCACAAATATAACTAAAGTCGACATTGTAAGAAAAAAGTCGACCTAAAAGAGTGGTACTGCTGAGAGATGAATTTTGAAAGTTCATGGAAAAACGGGAGGGAGTTTGGAAGGCTAACAAATTCCGAAGAAAAAGTGTGAAAATTTGGGGTCAATTGAGGTCAAGCAATGAGACCAAAGAAATCAGTGGAGGTGTGTCTCTGTTGCGATGTTGATTGGCAAACTTCTTTGTAGCAGAATGATTTTTTGTTATTGACAGGTAAAGGCCCATGATATACTTCCAGTCGTAACAAGCAGATTTTGCGCGTGAGCATTGCGTAACACTTGATCTTGGAGTCAAAATCCGGTATTGCGCACCGTCCCAATCGTCGCTGCGACTAGAAGGACTTAATCATGGGCTTTCAGTGTGGGTTGTCTTTATGACTTAAACGTCAAGGAGCGGTGTACTCTAACAGCACCATGGAGATTAGGAGTTTTGAATACCGCCACCTACTGTTCTAAAAAGCTCAACGAAAAGGTGCGTGCAATCGATAGAAAAAATTGATTTAGTTATTGAAAGATAAGTGTGAATTGCACCGCAAAGCCTATAAATTGACACACTAACGAAACAATGACGAGTACAATATCTGTATACGGCGGGACTAAGGTGTCGATGTTTTCCATGATGAATCGGGAAATTAACGCCACTCCGTAGCAAAACTATCGCGTATCGTCCTGCGAATGGCGACAATTCAAGCACATCTTCAAAAATCATCAAAATAAGTGTGTTATGATATTATTTAGTGTTATTGCCATATGTAAACTTATAAGTGCTTGTTGAAATTAATTATATGGATTTGTAGCCCGATACGTGCGAGTTTTTTGGGGAGTTGAAATTGTATAATAGCTTGGGAGATTAAATCATGTGAACATATTTTATATCGCGTAATTCTCGTTAGATGGTATCACTACCTTAAGGAGTAAGAGTGATTTGGGGGGGGGGGGGGGGGGGTTTGGGACACCCTGCTGTCACAAAATTTAATACCAAAAAAAAGTTCTGAAAGTCAGTGGAATTAAAATAGGGTGGGGCCATCTTGCAGATGTGGATTGACTTTGATCCACAGAGAAAGGACACAAGTTCAAAGCTCCTTTCACACCATGTTAAAATAAGCATAATTCTTTTCTGAAAACAATGAAAAATAAATCTATTTTAATTTAACAACACAAACACTTGTGGAAATTCAAGTTAAAAAAAACTAAAACAATATTTAGCTGCAATAATGATCACTGATTTTTAGTATAGAAGTAGTCAATCCTTACCCTCACCAATAGGGAAAAACACTCCCCAATTTGCGTCCACACCCACATTTGAACTACGATTGTCAAATATTGCCAGTACTGCATTTGGGCCACTTTTAACCACATAAGAATTTTCACATGGGATATTTCTACGGCACAATGTTTACAGTGTATTCAGATGAATGTTTTGAACAAAACGTCTCAATCAAAACATCTCGTGACCTCAGTTCTGATACCAATGGCTAGAAACTGTGGTCAAAACAATCAAGGTAATTTTTCACATAGTATAAATGTGGTTGTGGATGCAAATTGGGTGTGGGTATTCTATGGATAATGGTTGTGGGTTGGGTTTTAGCTTAAACCTGATCTTCAAATTTACGGAGCTAATTTAAAGTTATTTTACACATGAAAGTTACAGTTGTCATAATATAGTTTAATATAAGGGGTGTTTTTTGATTTACACAATTTTCAGGAGGTTTAGTTAAAACATTTGTCACAATTTTCTGAAATAATAAATGGAAAAGAGGGTTTACCTCTCTCTGGGGTCAAAGGCCACTTTAACATCTAGATTTGCAAAATGGCCCACCCAGATCAATTGTATTCTGCAGACTTCTATGAAATTTGGTATAAACTCTGTTGACAGCAAGGTGGCCTCCTTGAAAAACCACGTCTGCTTAACTACGGTAACAAAAGTGCGCATCACGAAAAGTTCAATCTTATTGCATTGAAGACATTGCAGTGGTTTGTAGCGAGCGGAAGCAACCAGGACAAAGAAATTTTAGGCATTCCCACGCCCTTTAGACGTCTTTAGTAACCCCGTTTGGTTAAGGAATAAACGATACACCATCACCCCAACCAGATGCAAGGTCATTCGATAACGCAATAAAATAAAACAAAAAAGGCCTCACCATAGACTTACACCGGGACATATTATATACAAAAATGACCAAATACGTAAGCAAGATCCATCTGGTGCATCGCTGAGCAGATGACGCTTTGATAATCTATTGCGGCCCTTGCCATTCTTTAGGCGACTCACATAAACCATGAAGGGTCAAGATTGACAAATTAACCAATAATTAAAAAAGAAAAATTGAATAATCTAACCCTTAAAAGCTAAGAACCAAATGCCAAAATTGTTCCCACTGGTTAAGGCAAATTCAAAATATAAGTAAGACATGTTATCAAAGATGCACTATTGCCAAAAAGTTGTTCTGATTATAGATATTTAAACCTCCAACCAAAAAAAGTTCAAAGTCATTTGTACGTGGACACAGGCTTTTGCTGTACTATCTTATAACGAGAGTAAAACGTATGGCTAGGCAATGTTGAAGAAACTTTGAATTTGCTCACATCATACGAAACGTCTGATGTGTTATAACTCTCATTTCAAGTATCACAATTTTTACATTATGTACTTTAGTCTAGAGTTACAATTTACAGTCTCTGATAACTTCATCGTCGAAGTAAAGTTCCACTTGAAAGCTAAAAGGACATACTAGTATTACATATTTGATTGTTAAACACTATGGTGAGAAGCTAGTGCTTCGTACTACGACAGGAATAGACAAAGTAACAATACCAATCCAATGCCATCACTATGGGAGTATCTTAATTTAGCAATGTATCTATATTTAAACCATATGACCGTAATAGAACACACAGTTGTACGTTGTACAAAGGTTGTAGTTAAGTTTGCAGATGATTCCAATTTGGGAATTAAATGTGTAAAACTTGATGAAATTGATGAAACCTGAGATAACGGCAATAGGCGATCACTTACAACACACGGTATGCGGTCGCATGGACATTCATATGGCAGACGCCGATGTATGTTTTTTTCCTCTTTCACAGAAAGAATAATAAGGGAGCGACCTGTATGTTCTTCGAGATAGCTAGAGCCCAAATGACGTCAATTTTGCCAGGATTTATCTGAAATGGTTGAACTTGAAATGGTATGGTTAATATCAAAAAAGAATAATAGGTGTCAGTCCAAGTGGTTTATTACCGCGAGCAATTAGAAATTCGCGAGGCGTCTGTAACATACTCTTGAATACAAAGGCAAAGATAATAGACCAGTGTCATATCCCAAAAAGGTGTCAATATTAACTCTCGTATTCAAAAAAAATCATGTTATTCATTTTATACACTCCACAAGGTTAGGTTTATAAATGTCATTGGATTGCTTTAACAGAAACAAAAGCTTAATTTAAGGATCCAAACCAACCCTAGTTTTATGTTTTTTAGTAAACTAAGTGAGGGGGGGGTTGCCTAGGGAACCTCCAAATTTGTTTCGCGCTGGGCCGCTTACGACGTGGGTTGTTCGCGCCGAAATTTTTTGTGGTATTGTCGACTTTTAAATGCGATCTTTTCATACCAAAAAAAATATTAAATCGGCCAAGCAGTTAAGATTTAATTAGTGAGGGTCCCCTTGGAAACCCCTTCCATTGGGCCCTCACGGAAGTCCATTGGAATATTGTTAAAAATAAGAATAGAAACGGAACCAAAGCAAAATTTTTTTTTGCTGCATATAATGTCACAAAATAATGTAAGTAAATAATTATTAGTAACATTAAAAAAAAAGTACCCTTTATGTGCTGAAAACAAACAATTCATCATGTACGTTGCCAACAAAACGTTACTGTACAACTTCTATGGGAAAATGACGTGCATTTGCAACACCCTTAAAAATACAGGTTTCCATAAAAACTGCATGATTTGTGTTAAATATAAGTAATTTGGGTCTTCAAATAGATATATCACATAAAATAAGTTTTCAAAATGTTTGATTTAAGTGCAAGGCTCATTGAATTTTCCCTCTTTTTGCCCAATTTTCGCCCGTTGTTTGAAAACAATGTTTGCCCCTTAATTTGCCCCACCCAAAAATAACAAATCTAAATTTGTATTGGAGGATTTGGGGTGTCTTCACATGTGGGTTATAAATTGTCGTGCAAAAATTCCCTCGGGAAGTGGTTTCCTTGGGGGGGAGGATGAGACCCCACCCCCCCCTTGGCACCAACGGGAGTGAAAAACTCTTGGTTCACTTAAGTGTAAGATCGAATCATTATAAACCAATTAAGGGTTATGTTGGTAACATATTTGCTAACTTAGTATTGTTCTACTCAACATTTCTTCTGTTTTAACTTTTCTAATTAGATGCAAAACTCTTTCTGTATGATTGTTTTGCAAATATCACCTTTTTGGTTTGTATGAATAATATTTGACAATATTTGACATGCATCGGAATACGGACATTAAAGTCTGTTAACAAGCGCACAAAATATCTTGCCATGCAAGAATAAGGACATTAAAGTCATGTTCACCAAAGCCACACTCGTATAACAAAAATTCTCTGGGTTTTGCAATAATCTAGAGCATAAACTAAAGTAAATACGCAGTATTTAAATACATTTCCCCAGTGCTTTTTAAATCAATCAGTTTTTCTTTCTGGTTTTTTCTTTATTCCCAATAGTGAATATATTCTCATAGTTAATATATTTAATAAACCCTCTTTACAGGAATGCTTAAACAATTTTGTCGCATCTTAATATACCTCCAAAATACCAATGTCATTAAAGGGGTAACAAAATGAAGGGGTCATTAAATGCCTTCCACGGAAAGCTTACCCGTACATTTCCATTAGTTCCTATCAAAGCTTGGGGCCTACGTCTATCGATATTTTGTTATTCCCGCGTAACCAAGAAACTTGAAGACTAAGACGTTGCTGGGGAATTGGGGGCAATGGGGAATGTAGTATTGCACAGTGCCAAAAAGGCGGGTCTTATAACGGCGCGAATCAAAAATAGAATGAGAATAGCGCTTCTGCGCACGCATGCAGAATACCCAATTTAGCAGACCGGAGTGTTTAAGCTGTGACGGGATGTCATTGAGTCGGAATATATAAATAAACCAAAGCTGAATAATTACCGCTGAATCAAACTGTCGAATTAGGGCAGTTTCTATCGCTTTCAGGATACTTTAATTCACCCTAGCAGATAAAATTACATAGGGCACGTAGAAGGAGAGGCACCTTTTTCTTTAAAGATGTTTTGCTGTGGGTGTCTTTATTATCACCTTGGTGCAAATGATGTACATTTAGAAATATATAAGTTAAAGGTGGTTAAATTGATGAGGTTTCGTTTCATATTCGGATTTCCATATTTTTTGGCAATTTCACAGTGTCTGAATATGATTGTTAACTGTCCAAGAAGGAATATATACAGAGTGTCCCCCAAAAGGTTCGAGGCATTCCAGGCAAAAGCTTGTTGTCAAAAAAATAAAAGTAGGCCCTACGTATTTGTTTCATGTGCAAGCTGGATATACAGAGTGTCCCCCAAAATACTCGCGACACTCCAGGCAAACGCTTGTTGTCAAAAAAATAAAAGTATTTATGGCGTTTTATTTGGTATGACTTTTAAGCCAGATTGCTAATCGTTTATTTGTCATTTGTTTCATTCCAATCCGATATGTAGAACAAAAATATGTGTTCATCAAAAATGAGAGTGCAAAATTGAATTGGTCCAATTTCCGTCTGTAAGCACTTAGAATGCATATTGCATGCCATATGAATTTCGTAAGGGCTACCATGATGTAACTTGATGGCAAGGAGGGGGCGGGGTGAGGTGACATGTTGGTGACCTCACGTGACCTTGGTTATCTCAAGTGACCTCTGGCCGGTCAAAATGTGACGCCTTAGTAATAAGTGACACACACATGTACACAATCTTCCCTTGTTCTTACGTTCTTAAGTGTAAAGGCTAAACAAAAAAATCTACAAATATGAATATGTGTTGGCATAATTTCAAGTTTATTTGTCCCTATGTGGAGATTATCTTTCAAAATCATGCTGTGAAGAACTTTCTTCAGAGCAATTTATCTAAGTAAAAACTATATAATCTAATATTATAGTTATGATTTTCTTGGCAACATGTCCATATCCTGTCCGGGTATTGTTTACATATTAAATAAAAATAATATTGCACTGAAATAAACTATAAATTAATTGAATATAACGAATCCTTTATGTAAACAGGAGTTTTCATAAAGGTAAGTCTTAAAGATAGGGTTCATCTTCAAGTTCTTGTTGACCAGCCATGTCTGCAAATTAAAGCAAAATTAGTCCATTTTCACGAAGAACGATAATATTATTGCCAATGGAGAGACATGATGTGGGACTGGTTGTAGCTTTAAAGGAGTTATTACACCAAACATATCATTGTGACTTTACAGCCTCCTTGATTTGTACATATGATTAACATAATTTAATATTCGTTTACCTCTCCCATGAGAAATAATGGCAAATTTTCAAATATACAAGGTTAGGAGAGTGTGGCCGGATGTTCTTTAGAGTCGTAAATAAAACAAAACCTATGTCATGCCAATCTAAACTTTTCTGCGATATTGCGATTTTGTAAATAAAAAATGTATTGTGTCATGATCTTTCGGTAAGATCTTGCACCCATGAGATTGCACACTGTATCTGATCTCGCATTTAATGAGATCAATCACTATTTTAGTTCAACACTCCAATATCTGAAATTTAGATAACCCCCATTCAACGCAATTATATAAAACTACGAGCATGCGTCGAAAATACACTTTAATACTGTGTTAACGTACGAGGAATGTCAATATTCTTGAAACAATCGGCAAACCTCGGCGGTCTTCATGAGAGATTTTGCATTATTGAAAAGGAAATGCTTGAACAAGATAAAAGTTCTCACAGTAATCTATGATGGTGCCTTGCGTCGTTGATTGCTCTGTGGAATCTGAATTTAAAGAGACACGATGGAACCAGCGCAATTGTACCTCTTAAGCAATTATTTAACACATGTCAGTCGAGCGGGTCCACTCACCATCTGACTGGCGGAGTGAAGTGATGCAAAGATTGTCAACTTATTTTGATTGAATAAACATTGTCATCTCATGTGAAACACAACCTCTTTTCCGATAAACTTATAGCTATACCTCAACATAACCCACTATTGAAATCCTTTTATCCAAATAAAGTCAAAGTATTCACTTCTAATTATAGAATGCTTCAATTTTTGCTAATCTTTAACGCGCTGAATAGTACTTCTAGCTAGCCGCGCATGTTCACGATTCATCAAAAAAGAGCCTCAAGTGGTTGCTCTGTTTGTACTGGTAGGTGTAACCACACTTCAGTAAACATTTTAAGACTATTGTGAAACCTCAAGCGTGCGAATGAGATCGGAGGAAATAGATTTACACTATGACTAGATCGATAATGTCAGTGTCAAATGTACTGACTTCACTGCAGAGACATATCATATTTACTATCTTTGGCACTCATTGTTCTAAGAATTATCTCAGAACATTGTTGTTTTACTTAGGTTGTATTTCGGCGCTATGCGGACAGAAAATCGTGATAATTCCAACCAACAATTAAACATGTTCGACGGAGCTGGCCATTGAAGGCCTTCCTTCCTTGTTTTATTTCCCTCTTATGGGATAATGAAATGAAACGACATGTGGTGCGTGATCAGAATTTTATTAATGTAAATATGAAGGTGTCGATCGAATTAATAGATGGTTCACGAACACTATAGAGTTGAGAGAGGAAAGGAAGAAAGAGAGAGACAGAGTGAGCAGAGAGAGAGAGAGAGGAGAAGGTAAATAAAAGAGTTAGACAGAGGAAGGGAGTTTTTTAAACCAAAAAAGCCTAGACGTACGTACTTTTAACCCCGGGGGGGGGGGCGTTGTATTCAAAAGGGGGATATGATGCGTGGAACCATGCACTTCCGAAATGCACCTAAAAAAGTATTTCCACCCACAAAAATCATACCCTAAAGTATCATTAAGTATAGTGGTTGTGTTTTTGATCACCATAAAAACGGGTATTTGTGTTAAGGTTTTGCTACCGAAAACAAGTGAGCAATTGCATTGTGTGAATTACCCTTATTACCTGGCTTTTGCTCATGTTTCTTTATCCCCTCCTATTACATATTTTGATGATTTGGATTCTCGCGTACATATACTTTCAGGGTTACGAAAAAATACATACCCATTTCCCATATTTTGCTGTTTTGCACCCTATCAATGTACGGCGTAATCGCCTGTTGGAAAAAAAAGACCCTTTTTAGCGTCGTTTTATTGTTACGCATCTCATATCCACCTTTGGATACAAAAGTGCCCCCACCCCCCGGGTACTTTTCGTTAAGCAAGCGATTTGTTGAAGCACAAATTAAGAAGGACGAACAAATGCGGGCATCCAAAATTGACGAACGGCTCATGATCAGAATCACTCCCAGCCGGCTCCTGGTCCTAGCATTCCAGATGGTTTAGCGCGGTAGATAAGCCAGTTTGCTGGAGTTCTTTTCTAAATGACGTTGACGGTTTGGTTTTTTAGCCAAAGCCAACCACAGGGAGGTTTCAATGTTTCGGCTATTCCCCGACGCAACGGATTCAAGTGATCGAAACTTCAAAGATACAGTGGAACCATTATCAAAAATGTCATAACTCAATAACCTTAGATATGAGCTTGACTAGATGTTAATACGGTACTGCCAGGCTCAATCAGATGCATTGTCACCAGAGAGTGATTGATTGCATTTGGTTTTAAAGTGATAATATATTGTGTTGTTATTTTGAATTTCGTTTATTTTTTTCTTGATGGTGGAGCTTCCGTATATTTTCTGAGGGTGGTGCCGGTAATCAAACAAAAACGTAAGTATTGGAGAAATGCAGTCACATGCTTTTTTATCGAAACTAAACTGGACCACCGTGACCACTAAACATGCATTAATTTAGCACACCTAGCCTGACAGGGTTGGAAATATTAAACAGAGGTTTTTTTTAAAAGGTAAATTAAGGTCACCGTACGCTACACGCATAGTATGTGAAAAAACGTAGCCGCGGATTATCACATAGCCTTATTCCAAGCCACATTAACGTAATGAATCTTGTACATTATCTGTGATCTCTAGTTAGAGGACGGTGGAAGTTCAATGTCCAAACTCAATTTCCTGGTAATTCTGAAATCAGGTAACGCAGCTTTAAATGTTCAAGGTCCCCGCCCCATGAAATTGTATGTTTGCATATGATAAACCATAACTTAATACTCTAGGCGAGCTATTCCTGAAAGATTTGCATCACACATTTTACCATTTTTTTCAAATATTTATATTAAAGGTCCCAGGAATGCAAATAGAATTGATATGTTTGTGTCAAGTCTTACAAGGAGGGCTGACAGGTTCAATATTTGGGTTGGTAATAAACATCATTAGTGAAACTATTGATTTTCAGAGCAATAGAAAAATTCCAGGTGACTGGCTGTGAATCTTCTGACACGCTGCAAATCAATAGTTTCACGAATGTGTCACTGGTTAGTGTATTCTTTTTTTTTTTGCGGGCCATGTTATTGGAACATGGATGTCCATGAAGATTTGGAGTAGGTTTATCTGCTCATTTCCTGGGACCTTTAAAAGCTCGCTGTTACAGGACAAAATTTACCTCAACTACAAACGTCAGAATACCTCCGGTATCCAAAATGTTGATTAACACTTAAGGGACCAACGGGGTTTCACTCCCGTCAGTGCCCAAAGGGGGGGGGGGGGTCTCCTGGGACCCCCCTAAGGAACCACTTTCCGGGTGGAATTTATGTCGAAAGTTAACCCAGGTGAGGGGGCGCATAAAGAATAAGAAAAAAACAAATCAGCAATAAAAATGAAAATTGTTATTTGGGCTGCAAATTAGAGGCAAAACATTGTTTTCAAAAACACGTGAAAAATGGACAAAAAGACTTAAAAAATTCAATTGAGCCTTTCGATTACATACAAACTTTTTTATGTTGATATCGACATCTAAAGACCCCCAATATACATATAAATAACACAAAACTTGCAAGTTTTAGGGAATCCTGTAATTTTTATGGGGTGCTCACGTCATTTTCCCATTAGACTCTGGTACAGTAACGGGTTAGAAGGTCCACAAGAAATTGTTTTTTCAGCACATAATGGTGTTAATTATTTTATGTTACTAATAATTGTTGACTTATATGTATGTGTGAAACATATATCAGCAAACAAATCGCTTTGATCCTTTGATTTTAAAAAATTCTCAGATGACTTCGGGGGGGGGGAGGGGGGTGGGGTCCATGGGAACCCACTAATGACTGATATTACGGCTTGCGATTTAAATTTTTTTGGTATGAATCATTACACAAAAAAAATAAATCGCCGCAAAAATCCCAGCATAGAGTTGGTGAATTATCCTAATGTTTTGTGGTTCAAGATTCGTGTCAAAACAACCCTTGTCCAAATAAAGTGAGGAAGGAGGGAGCAAGATTCGTAAGTCTTTAGGCCCGCCTTCACGTGGGCCCATAATTCCTTTTTGAAAAAAAACTGTGGAAAGGACACACGGTTTCAAGTGTCTATAAATTTGTATTTGTTTCAACATATTTTGAAAATTATTGAGTCCATGCAATACTTAGGCAGTATTCAAACAAAAATGAAAAGCTATTTAATATAAACCTAAAAAAAAGCAAAATGGTGTTTTTGGTAATGATCTCATTTTTTTATCCCAACATAGTTAAGACGTTAATTATGCAAATGAGGGTTTGTTGTTGAGGTGAACATCTTGCCCCTTAAACTATCATGCATGAAACTTGAATGATTAACGTGATAATGTAAAGATTGCAAACCATTTACCCATTTTTTATCAAAAAAGGTTGACTTTTGATTAAGAATGGCCCTTATTAAACTTTCTAGAAGACAAATCACCCAGAGAAATGAACTTGCTCTATAATTAAATGCTCTAAACGATCACGGAATACTTCCAGTAAACTATTTCTCTGTGATAATGTGCTGTGTGGACCTCCAAAGTTTTTCCTTAAACTGAGCTTTTTTCAGAAGTAGCAGAGCGGATTTAAAAAAAATAATATTTGAAATTGAACCGAGCATCAATATACATTTAGTAAGGCCAATCCACTGCAAATAACTTTATCAGGGGTTTTTTGTCTATAGGGATAGTACGAATGCATTCCCTGGCAAATATTACTAATCCGAATAATATAAAAGCTTTCAAATAATAATCAATTACCATAATATGAATGACAACCATGACCTTCTACAAAATTATAAGCTGCGATTGCCCTTGGAATTCCTTGAATAGTTTACTTATCTGGAAACCTAATTATCATAGTTTAGCTAAACGGAGCACACGCTAACCAAATGTATCATTTGCATATAACCCAAGGCCTCACTGTTATGTTTAAATAACGAGGGGTGAATAAGAAAGGTCGTATCTACCATGGCTTCCTTTTGCGATGTAGTGAAATACATCACGGTGAAATGCCATTTTAATATTCATATACTTCGTCACATCAAGAGTGCTAAAAGCATACACTGCGGATAATTAGATATCGCGGTATTTCCGAGGAATAACCTCCTTTTCCGCTTGCTGATCTTCGGTGGGGTGGCCGCCCAACGACCCTACGCACCACTCCCTTGGCTCTGGTCTACAGCAATGTTGAATATGCCGCCCCACCATGGTGCAACACTCTCACAAAGAAGCTGGACACGTACTCACGGACCTTGATAACCACCATTACCGGCTGCCTCCGTCCTACTTCGTCTGAATTCCTACCAGTGCTTTCAGGCATTGGCCCTGCAGCACTCTCGGAGAGAACGACCACGCACAAATCTAGGAATAAGGCCCTGCTGGACAACCAGCACCTGCTGCCTAACCCCGTCCAAGAATCACAACACAACTCGTGTATGCAGAGACTGCGCTTCGCAGGACCTTTCCTGCCGACACGCCACGCCGCTAAACTCTCAGTTCCCCATTCAACATCCTTACAGCATGGTAAAATACTGTCCTGGCTTTGATACTCCAGACAGACCATTCTCCTATCACACCAAGACAGAACTACCACCTGGCCAGCAATCTCCCACGCAAGGATGGGTCACCTTAAACTGGCTTCGCACAGGAGTCGGTCGCTTCAACAGCAATAGGCATCGATGGGGCTGCGGCCACTCGCCAGCCTGCCAATGTGGCTCTCCATCACCGACTGGCGGACACACTCAATGATTCCCTACCTTTCGTCCGCGTGGACAAGATTTCTCTAACCCCACCCACCCACACAGTGAGTTGGCTCCAACGCTTACAACAGTTTAAGCTGCTGGCCCTCATACTCACGAAGAAGAAGATAATGATTTCAAAATTTATGTATTTTTTAACAACTTACAGAAGTACAATAGAAAATCTAACGGTGGAAGGCCAGTAGGAGCCTAGAACTATAGCTTTCCTTAAGACAAACATTATAAAGGCATAATTATCAAATGCTCCTCAAAAACTCTTGCAGTCAGAATAATGGACAGTACTTGTTACACTATCGCCAATTATATATTCAGTATTTTAGATATACGATTTACCGCATTTCCAAATCGATTTCATTATTTTTATCTTGATTTACGTTGCAGCCACCGGGCACAAAACACCCCCTTCCCTGATTGAGGGATCGCGCACAATTTTTTTGGGGTAATTTAAAAACAAATTGATTTGGGTAAGAAATCATGTGCGTTTCAAGCGTAAGCCAGTCCCCTAATATGAACTCTTACGATGAAGGGTTTGATGAATAGTCACATTCCCAGCCCCTTGTTGACTGTTTATTTTACTAACCTCGTTATTAATTTGAAATGACCGTTGAGATTTGTTTCTAAGTTATTACCTGAGGGATTCAGATAGTTTGTTGAGCATCGGTGCGTAAATTTAACAAATCTTTGCAAAACGTGGTTATTAGGATTTATTGACCTTTAAAGAACTCACGCATTTATATATTTTCAGCTAGTCTTGTAAATTTGGAATTTTTTACCAGAATGAACATTTTAAATTTACCTGTATCATATGCAAGCAATCACCCTCACTACTGCCTCAAAATGTAAACGCAGATTGTGCTTGAATATGATTTTATCACACACGAGTCATTTAGCCGATTGAGAATATTCTAGTTGAAATAGAACCTATTTGCGGGTTGCAATCGTTGAAAATACCTCTGCGATAGAAAAGCTATGTAGTTACGCTTGTCTTTGTGGGAGTCTTCGAACGATAAACTTTCTATTAAATCAAATTATGTTCAAGACGCAAAAATCGTATAAAGTGTTCACTTCTATCATATCTATTACATGGGGTATTTTAACACGGGTGCAATGCGACAATGCATGCAGCCCGTAAGGACATCATAATATCCTTAACTTATAACGTTTCAAAAGGGCATTCACCTTTGCGACGTATTCGACATTATGAGAAATATTCCTTATGCTAACTTTCATTTTGGTTCAAAAATCAAATCGGCCATGGCGTTTTTATGCTAATATAGCCTAGATAAGCATTTATGGTGCACTTTTTAAACTTGTTTTGCCCCTTAAAAACTCGTCTTTTTTGTCAGCAGTGGAAAGATTGATTTTCTCCTATATATTATGAGCCAAATGTATAGGAAAAGTTCTTTGGGAATTTTTTTTTTTTTTTTATTTTTTGGCGGGAATATATTGGTGCCCGTTTGTAAACGTCGTTTTTTTGACCGCCATTTTCAAAATCGGTACAGAACCGATTTCATGTTTGTACCGCATAAATGACTAAGAGTTTGGTAAGCACAGTGGTTTTCAAGTGGCACTTGGACCTCCTTATGAACAATGGGAATGCAATCTTAATTAAGTGTTAAAAATCTTCATCTTCTTCTTGCGTAGAGGCAGCAGCTAGTATGTTTTTCAAGCTTTGAAGCCAACTCACTGTTGATTTGTTTTGGGGTTTGAGAAATCTGTGTCCACCGATGGACGAAAGGTAGGGCACTCATTGAGAATGTGATCCCAGTCTGTGATGGAGAGCCCACATGCATTGCCTGGCGATGGCCGCAGCCCTCATCGGTGCATATTGCTATTGTTGAAGCGACCGACTCTGTGATCGGTTAATGTGACCATTCCTGCGTGGGAGATTGCTGCAGGTGGTAGTTCTGTCTTAGGTGTAAGAGAGAGTTGATACTGGTTCTCGCGGGGTATCTAGCCGGCAGTAATTCCATGTCCTTGTAAGTGTTGAAAGGGAAACTGGAGAGTTTAGCAGCGTGTCGGCAGAAAGGTCGGCGAGAACGCAGTCCTCTGTCACCGAGTTTGGTTGAATTCTTTGACAGTGTTATGCATCAGGTGTTGTTGCCAGCTGGCCTGTTCACTCATTTTTATGCGGTGGTGTTCTCCTCCGAATTACCCGCAGGCCAATGCCTGAAAGCACTGTAGGAATTCAGATGGGAAGACGGAAGGCCGCCAGTGATGGTTCTCAAGGTCCGTTGAGTACTGTGTCCATCTTCTTTGTGTAGAGCTGTTGCATCATGCTAGGGCGCATATTCGCATTGCTGTAGACCAGAGCCAGGGCCGTGGTGCGTAGGGTCGTTGGGCTGGCCCCACAAGACTCCAGCAAGTCGGCACAGGGGTTATTCCTCGAAGATACCTTGGCGCATACGGACTCGAGGTGCTGCCGGTCCAGCTTCAACTCCCAAGTAGGTTGGTGAGATTGTATGTGCAGAGGCTCTTCATTTGAAGGTTGATTTGAGCTGGCGATGAGCCCTTTGGTGTTGAGGTGCAAGGCAGTAGCGGTGGTCTATCTTGGCTTCGCTCAGCTTGAGTCTCCAATTCTTGAGATATGCTGCAAGTAGGGCCAGGTCTGTATAGTGGGGCTTTCTACTTCTGTCCAGCTGCTGTTCCAGTGGAGGAGGGAGATCGTCCGGCGTAGCCATATTGTCTAGATGTTGTTTGAGGTAAATCGCTGTTATACAAGTTGGAACAGCATAGGTGCCAGTACAGATCCTTGTGGTACTACTCTCTTTGCTACTTGCCCGTTCCTCATACGACGCAGACGAGACAGCTTCTGCCCTGGCCTTCCACTATTTAGTTTGGCTGCTAGCCAAAGGTACGCTCATCTATGTGATAAGGAATGTTGAAAGTGACTCATCCACGCCGGGGGCTCAATGGAGTTTGGTGATCTCTTTTTGACAGAGCGAGTGTGATCCTTCATGAATCATGTGTAATACGATATATTATTTGAAACTTTTAGCTTGAAGAGCTTGAGTGCATTGTGCACTTCTCTTCTCCCAGGGACAAAGGGGCTGGGTTTCGGAATCCCGCTAGGCCAATGTTGTTGTGCACTTGGGCACGCACTTTACCTCGCTTGCTACTCTCCACCCAATGTAAAATGGGTAGCTGTTTCGGCGTATATTTTGGTGGCCGTTGTAAGTCGGTTGTTTTTTTTGGACCGCATATTATTCTCACTATACAACACTCTAACACGATCTAATATAGCTGGGGAAATCCCACGTAACACTTGATAACAATCACTGTCCATGGACTTCTCCATATTCGAATAATTGACATCTATTTCAAACTCCAAAAGCGAGCCATACGTCATTATCAATAACACCGAATACACACGCACACCACTAATCTATGTTCCACATCTCAAAAACACTTAAACAGTTCATGATTTAACAAACTCAACCAGCGATTTTCATGGTTGGTCGTTAGCACTCTCAAACACCCTCTCCAACTCATTTTCAAATTATTTTTACAAAGTGATATACATCAGAGGCATCATAAACTCCTAAAACCAGTAAACGAGCTGAATTAATTAAATATTCAATAACCGTAGGTTCTTATTAAACACTTAAGTGACCAAGGGGGGTGGGGGTGGGAGGGGTTCCTAGGGACCCCTAAATTGTGTTTCGCGCTGGCGGCTTTATGCGTGGGATTTGCGAGCCGAATTTTTTTAAATGCGCTTCTTTTCATACCAAAATAATTAAAAATCGGTCCAATCAGTGGGTAATGAGTTAATTGTGGGGGTCCCCTGGACCCCCCACTTGGTCACTAACGGAAGTTCATCTAAGAATATTTTTAAGAAAAATAAGAAAATTAAACCGAGAAAACCCAAAGCAAATTTTTGCTGATATAAGTTCACCATACTGTAAGAAAACAATTATAAGTAACAACATTAAAAAAAAAAAAAAAAAAAAAAAAAAAAAACAACAATTTCAAATGTACGTTGCCATCGTTACTGTACAAAGCTCTATGGGAAAATGACGTGTATTTTGCAACATCCCGTAAAAATCGGATTCCCAAAAAACTGCTGATTGTGTGTTAAATAGAGTAATTTGGTTCTTCCCTAGAATAGATATCAAACATAAAATAAGTTTTCAATGTTGATTAAGCTCAAATCTCATTTGAATATTCCGTCTTTTTGCCATTTTGCGCGTGTTTTGAAACAATTTTGCCCTAAATTTGCACCCAAAATAACACATCCTCATTTTTCATTGCTGATTTGGGGATTGTCTGTATCATCCTTCACATGTGGTATAAATTTTCGTGCAAAAATTCCCGTGGGAAAGGGGTTTCTTCTCAGGGTACCGAACCCCCCCCCCCCCCGGGCACCACGGAGTAAAACCCCCTTGTTCACTACGGTTAATTAATGGTTTTGATCTATCAATCCGTCATAAAATTATCATAAATTACTGTTTTTTATTCCTTTAACTGCAATACCCTCTTCCTTTTCATCTCTGCATCAATTCATGACTGGCTCAAAATGGATATCATGCTCCCTTGCCTCTGATCTTGTTAAAAACAATTTGACAATGTTGTATTTGTCCCTGTCCTGTCCCGTCCTATCCAATAATTTTACATTTTAAATATTATATTAGTATGATGGGGTCAATGCTCAAAGTCCCCCCGACGTACTCTGGCCTCTAAACTTGCAATTTGAGTTCATGCCATTACAATACGCAGTACATTTTATTCATCATTATACAGTACTGACTGAATGAAAATCCAATAAAACTGATCTGAATCTGATATTGTCCCATTGGAGCGCCCCAAAATTTTGAGTATGCATTGGGCATTTGTAATGCAGGCTGACATATTCTAGTGGGCAGCGAAAATTAAAGGCTTTGATACAATGTGAAAGGCGCTAATAAATGTCGACATTCATTGATGTATTTTAAAAATGGCTTTTTATATTGATCATTGGTGAGACGATTGGATTGAATTTTCCGCCATTAGTTTCTGTAAAGATTTGGCTGAGACAAAATACCCATATTCATGATCTTAATTGTGTTAGCTAATATAGCAGTTTTTACGCTTAGGTGAATTCACCCGTGTTATGTAGCACACTGTGTCTAAAACAAAGCTTATCCCTATAGGGCATTTCAACTCAATTATTCTTAATATTGGCATACAGTGTTTTGAGGAATATGTGCAAGATTCTCTTATAGGGTAAAACGTGTTATAGAATTAGAATTAAGGTTCAACTTCAAACAATTGTCCTCTAAAGACCTTGCAAAACAAATTCTGGGTATTCGAACCTGCGTTCGAGACACATTGACTTGAACTATGGACATCGAAAAAATGTAATCAAACTGTGCTTGATAATTGTTAAGGCCATTCGTTTTTAGAGCCGTGAAACAACTAACTGAACAACACTACAAAGTAAAATATTGCAATGTCTTTAAACATTTAACCATTCTATCTACGAGAATGATCGAGCGAAAAATCACATCCGCCTGGATTTCAAACCCCCAGTTGCGCCCCACTACGTTTTCAGTTCGTCGATTGAACAACCTCAGATCTCATTTTGGTCGAATTAATGTTTTCAAAGTACTTGCAGTAGGCAGCTAAACTTAATGAAAATAACATTATTCCCGCATCCATTCACAACAACGACCAAAGTATTTCAGATTCAGGAATAACATATCTGCAACGCATCGTCAATGATACTCGTCATCAAAGATCAACTACAAACCGACATCTAAAACATTTAGGCTGGTATCTGAAAGGGAGTTTACAACTTTAGTCCTACGAGAGTGGACTTTTTTCCTTTTTTTTCCAACATGCTCTAAAAATGTGCTGTAACGGGTGAGAAAATATCCTCATGGACGGCCATCCATGAGAATTTTCTCAGCCTTAACTTTCACATCTTTTTTAATGAAAAAAAGTCCACTCTTTTAGGACTAACCCTTGTTTAAACCCGGTCTAAGTAGTCTCCCTTTCAGAATACCAACCTCAACGCTAATCGTGCGGCGGCAACTGCAAGTGGCAACGTGATTCTTTCTCTTTCTGATCATGAACAAATTCTTCGTTCCACGTTCAGTACACACATCGCTTATAAACCTCTAAACCTTCTACTGTTCCTTCTAGATTTAACAACACGGGTTGACCTTTTACCTTTTCAAACTAGGCGGGCTAGATTATTATCAATCATGTCATTTTTGATCACTTGAGTTATTGATTCGATAAGAGTTTCTGTTCCCATGCATGCCTTGGGTAATCCCTTACAACAGAGTTCAGGTAGAATTCCATGTCCAATTCAGTCAAATTTAATCAAATTCTAAGACAATGGAGGATGGGAAGGATTTATTTAAAATATGTACATATTTTGACAGTTCATAGTAGACAGAAAATCTAGTGTTAAGGCCAAAAAACACTCGTTGACTGATGATTTTGTTTGCATTTTATTTACAACATATGTGTTGTAGTGAGCACTACAAGATTGAGTGTTGATATGAAACATTTTATTGCATTTTATGGTTTAACTAGTTACAGACAAACATCTAAAGAATAGAATAATCCTAAAAAAATCACAGAGCATTTTTTAAATCTTTGATCTATAGTGAACGCTTAAGCGATTCGTAATTCTAGGAAAATGTCCCATTGAAATTGAGGCTAAATGAATTCGCTTGCCACCCCATCCGTAGTGATTTTGAGTGTGTTTTTTTGCTGTTTAGTTCTTTAGTCTGTTACACGCATCTGGAGAATGGTTCATTAATAAAATACAATTTTAAAAGATGTGACATAGGAAAATGCCTGTTAATTTAAGTAATTTTGCTGAAAAGTTATTCAAACCAGGCATTCTTGATGCTGTTTCACATGACTCTTTTCGGTTTGTTTTCAGCTCCACGGGTCTGTTTGCTGTGAAATTGTCAGACTATCGGGTTTACTGTGGCATTGTGGAGGGTAAGGGTAAAAATATGATATACTATAAAGAATAAACTTTCAGCTCAAGAACATACAGAAGAACTAGTAAATCTAGAATGAATTTCAGATTTCACTGTCCACAAGCAAATACCTGCTATATCTCAGATGCAACAAAATTGTGTCTTTTTCAAGTAATGGACCTAGCTGTCACCTTTGCCACCAAAGGAAAGGGTAGCTACATATTATAATGCGATCTGCGTGAATTAAAAAAATCCTTTAATCAATGTTTTGTGATTCAATGATTGAACATAATATGATACGTTGTGTTACTCTGTTCAGCTCGAAAGTATGAGTAGCGACGGCGGGAGTACACATGTAACCGACTTTCAGCGCTCGCCGACGCAAAGCGCAAGCGCACTACAACTGAAGGCGGCACGGGTATACGCGCGGGTCGTCACTTCATACTTCAACCAAAACAAAGTAATAGATTATTGATTCATAATGCAGAGATTCTAGGTATAAGGCATTGTTCTTCAAAATAATAATACAGATGTTTTATATATGGCGCTCTACAGAGACAACCGCCTTACAAAACACAAAAATAATATACATCGTGACATACATCATAATAATGAAAATAAAAAAAATCCAAGGTATCAGGAAATTGTGTGTTTTTTTCATGAGGCCGCGTAAAGACACTGGTGGAAGGTTCCTCTCTAATAGTAACAGGAAGCTTGTTCCCGAGTCTAGACCAACAACGTTGACTGATCTGTCTTCAAATGTCCCTTGGTTCGAGGTATAACAAGCCGCGTGGACCCTCCGAAAAGACCGTAGCCTTCCGTCTTGTTCGTTGATACGTTCCTCAATAGCATCCATCTTAAAGAGTAATCAATAGTTGTGATGATAACTCTCTGGTGACGCAGGATTCTGTGGGATTTTTTTTGTCTGAGAAATTAGCTATTTTTTGCACAATCTATCTTTGGCAAGATTTTTTGTTGGCCGCATTTGAAGTTTTTGGTTGAAGTTATGACAAGTTTGTACTTAACAAGAACGACCAGTGTTTTTTGTACAATGTTGGAATGGATGTCAATTAACCCTCGTCCAACCAACGGATGATCCCTGTTGCAAAAACGCAAAGAAAATGATCTAACGCTTATTAATTAATTGTAATTGCATCTTTTGCGGTCATTTTAGCTAAAAAAAATTGGAGGTAACCACCTTCAGGTAGGTCAGGTGTCCGTAGGGTAGGTCGGGGGGGATTTTACTGTGTAAATGGTACTTTAAGTTACGTATGATTCTACTGTAAGTAAATAATGACATATTTGTAGAGTAATTAACATGTGTATGCTTACGTGGTACCCCCATCTTGCCAAATAAAAACAATTTTGCTTGCATGGATGTCGAAAAACCCTTGATTTTGGCTATTTTGCGTACAAATTTGCTCTCAGTTTATTACGTCACCTGACGTCATATGTTAAAACTTGATATGTTTGTACTTGATATGAAGAAAAGACAAAATGGTTGATACCAAACAAGATGATGTCTGTCGCTTAAATACGAAAAGAATGGGGAGGGGGGGGGTCGTGAACGTAGTAGAAAACCCCTTGGTTGGACGAGGTTAAACAAGAAATAAAACCGCGTTAAAATCAACTCAATGAAAGTGTCCCTTTAATAGTATCATTGTTTTAAAGCATCATCAATGTCGTTTCTGATTGTATCCAAATTTACAAGACTTTCTTGGAATTAGTTAGGGGAAACCGCATGAGTTAAGACATACTTGGAAATTGTAACTCATCTTCAATATACTCTCTGGACAGGGTTTTCAAGAGATGGGATAAAAACATAGTTGAAGAGTAGGGATCTAACATTTAGCAGGGGTTAACATGATGATATGATTATTTGTAATGAATTTGGTTTCTAATCTTGGCGTTTTTTTATTGATATACACTGTTCGTTACACTTTCAACAGTAACAAAAACCTTAGAGGTCACGCAAAGTCCTTTATGAGAACTGGATTGGGCTTCAGTGAAAAGAAATCCTCCCTCGGTAAAAGCCATATCCTCGTTTATTTTCTCCCTTACTCACTCGTATTCATAAGAATAAAATGCTTATCCCAACTTACGTGGCATGAAGAAGTTAAAACCCCAAGACTCGTATTCAGACATGTCCGCAAGAACAGGTTAAAGACTATCGCCATTTTTCTGTCTTGCAATCCTTGTTTGTTGTTTTGTGTCACGCAAAAAACACCTCTATCCACTTAAGTCAATTGCATAATCATATTTCAAAAGCATCAACATTTTCATTATGGTTGGCTTTCTTCCTTACTGCCACAATATATCAAACAAATGGAAAGAAATTCAATTACCAATGCAATATACCGCCAGTCATAAGAAAAAAACTAAATATAGCCAGCGAGTTAAGTAGAATGGGTTCAGAAAAACAAACTACTATATTCTGGTTAATTACAGCTTTAACCTTTGTACTGATTTTTTTTTTGTCGTGCTTGACATTTAAAAATAATAATAAACGCATATTGAGTATTGTTTTGTATGTGCTTAATATAGGCAAAGGTTACGGTTTATGCAATCAAAAGCTCGAAACTAAGGAAAACGTTTTTTGTCAATTGTAATTAGGTAATTTGCTTCATTTGGCCGCATACCGTTCTTGGTTTATTTAGCACATCAATTCCGAGTTTAAAAATTTGTATAAGACCTACTGATTAAAATCATGATTCCGCTCTCAGATCGCGGGGTGGGGGGGGGGCACTTGTATTCCAAGGTGGATATGCTCGTGTCCGTGCTTGTGTACAAAAACTCGTAATTAGGGTCGTTTTCTGAGATCAAGCGATATACGCGCGCACATTCAAATCATAAACAATTAAAAATTAGGGTATTTTTGACTTCGGAAATTACGTGTTAGGGTGTGATATTTTGAAACTTGTAAAAAATGCTGGAAATTAGTGATTTGTTCTTTCCGATTTTTCTTGATTTTACATGGTATAAAATTCCCGAGTGATTTTAACCGTTTTCTGAATTTGAAGATTTCCCCAGCCTATTTTTCTCTCCGTCGCGTCGTCTCCTAAACACATATAGACTTTATAATTAGGAGTTTCATTCAATTTCCCCGTCTGCCGTGACCAGACGATAGCGTACTTGTACGTAGACGTACAAGTACGCTATCCTCTGTCACCAAGATTAATAAAGAAATACAAAGATTATAAAAATCCTCTCGGATTCTCAGTTTTTGAGAC
The DNA here is from genome assembly GCA_023653785.1 of Ophioderma brevispina. NCBI lineage: Eukaryota > Metazoa > Echinodermata > Ophiuroidea > Amphilepidida > Ophiodermatidae > Ophioderma > Ophioderma brevispina. Next base: position 84,293 of record JAMKCH010012252.1, read on the forward strand.
GAGAAAGTTACTAATTTCAGAACAATGCCAAATAGCATTATAAACAAATTCTCTGTGTCAAAAGTTTGATTTCTGTGTCGAAATTTAATTTATTGAAACAAATATCATTGATGACGTCGTATCAATTTTCTTAATTACTTAATGTCTTTTATTTGAAAAAAAATAAAAAAATCACCGCACGTCATTTTTTGTTAGCTTAAAACTTATGTAGTGAAGATTGCAGCGTCCGAACTGTAAAAATAACTTTCCGGGGTGAAATGTTGAAAATCGCCATGTATTTCTTTAAAATTCGCATTGGCATTGTGGTAAGTTTAGTGACGTAGGTAAGTACTTTCCTATACGTACTTGACGCTTCCTTCTTAACGGGTCTACACTTATTGACTGATTACAAGTGTGAAGAGACGGAATTAGGGTCTCTCTCATGATCTCTTATCAATGGATTGGAGAACCTGGGGCTTCGTAATGTGGCACTGGTGGCCATATTTGTCATCCAAAAGGAGCCCAAGCAGGTGTTAAGGCCTGTCATTATACACAATTTGTTCCCATTGAAAATGTGGATAAGGACTACAGAAATCAAGCCAATTCAGTTAGCTCATTGTATTGCGCGTATGGGATGGCATGTCTCTAAATCGTCACCCGGGCTACAACTTCTGTTAAACAAGGTGTCTCTGGAATGCTATTGAGTTTCGTTAGACCAAGATGTCCACTCGTTGTTCCATTCATCTAATATACAATTACTGTTGATGTCGCCAATCCATTGTATAGAATCAGTGGTCCTGTCGCTATTTATGTCAGTCAAAATAATGTCCTTGGATATTTATAGTCGCGTTTTAGTGCAATGAAATGGCTGAATTTGCAGAATAAAAACTGTCAATTATGACGAGATCTGTGTAATGATTTAATTTTAACTGAGTGGCCTCTAAATATATTTTAAGTCTTTCAATTAAAACAGGGTAGCCGACCAACCGAATACGTGCTTAGGGGGTTTTTTTCTTGCCACGTGAAAATACACTTTTAGGGGTATTTTTTGGGAGGCCGTACACGAGCAGATATCCACCAGGAATACAAGTGCCCCCTCGGGTCTCAGATGAATTAATCGCTTTGAGAGAATTTCGTCCTTCGAAGAGGTTGTTATTACTGGTCCCACCTTAAGCCCAGCTTTTGCCTTTCGGATTTACCCCTTTACCAAAAGTAGGTGAAAGTAAAGTAATAAACTAACTAAAATACTAAACTATCATGTCATAGAAACACAATGAGTTTTATTTCCCCTTTTTTAAAAAAAGGGGTTAGGTATGTAAATAACAAGGACAAATAAATAAGCAAAAAAAAGGTTTCAAATTTTATGGGACAAAACGCACCTTTCCTTGGAGGAGGGTTAGCTTAAGTGTTCCTAGTGGGAGAGATGTTTGATGAACCGCGGAAATTTTATTTTTGGGCCACTTGGAATGGTATCATTTTATAGATATAAGCAGGACTCTTAAATGTAAATCAAAATAGCAATTTCCCTTTTATTTAATAGAACAGAAAACATTCATTTCAATCACTCTCAGATTCCCGTTGCGTAGACGTTTAAAAGCGCAGCCATGTTGGTTGGACAATACAACTACAATACATTCACCTGTCAATGATCCTGTGCAATCGCTAACATGGATCGATTGACACTTTAATGTATTGTAGTCCTGGAATTTATGCATCTTGTCCCCAACATGTCTGGTGGCTGACGTCATATGAATTCGTTCTATATGAGCTCGCGTTAATGATCGTGGTTGAACCCATAGTTCGCACTAGTTGCGGTAATTAGGACACATGTGGGTCACACATTTGGTTTCGTGACGCGTTCATCTGAATTTTGTTGAACTGCTACTTTTAAAACGCGTTGCCTATTTGGCAACTTCCAATATTTTCATATAACAGAGAAGTATCTTCCTTTTTAAAGTGCAACGAGAGATTTCACATATCAGGTGTCCCTTAACAAAATCAAAAGTACTGATTCTTGCCCCTGATGTACAGCCTTTCCATCAAGTAAGATCCCCACTGAAAGGATTAAACTGAAAAATGTTTCTTTGGTACAAAATTTGAAATTTCTAATTTCGTATAGGAGCAACTAGGAAATGCATCTTGTTTTATATTGAAATAAAGCAAATCAAAATCACCCTTTTTCTCCGTCTCTTTAAGACATTTCCTGTAGCCAAATATAAAGTAAGAACTCTATGAGTGCCAATAATATATGAACATACTATTATGACACAATTTTGGGTTGCAACAAAATCGGTTGGTGTAAAACGCATAAGCGCATAAGATGCATATAAGTGCATAAAGCCTAAGAGCAAATAGAGTGCATAAGCATAATCGCATAAGAGCCAACTAATAGTGCAAGCATAAGAATAACCGTATATACGGACATAATCGCATAAGAGTGCATAAGCATATAATAATAACCGTATACCCGGAAACATAATCGCATAAGAGCAAATCGCATAAGAGTGTCATAATCGCATAAGAATAATCGTGTATATATACGGAACATAATCTCATAATCGCATAAGAGTGTTATAAGCATAAGAAGAACCGTATAATACGCATATAATCACATAATAGCATAAGAACATAAAGTGCATAAGCATAAGAATAACCGCGTATATTCGGAGCATAAGCGCATAAGAGCATAGTACGTGGCATTTAGCATAAGAATAACGTTATATGTACTGAGCATTTAGCGCATGAGAGCATAAGATTGTAAAACGCCATAAGCCCCACGAGCCTATACGGAACATAAGCGCACGATGGTGTAAAACGCATTCGAGTACCATACCTGCCTGAGCATAATCGGGGGGAGGGGGATGGGGATACTGCCATGTCAGGCATCCGGGGATTTCCTCCCAAATGGAACATTGGTCCATTTTGCCAAAAAAATCCTTGGATAAGGGTTGCAATTTAGAAAAGAAGAAGAAGGAAAACACTCTGTAAATCACCTTTTGAAGGCAGAAATCCCTTAGACATGGGTCCAATTTGCAAATTTTCGAAAAAAAATCTGTCAAAGGCCATTTTTACGTAAATGGCCGTAAATGTTTTCCTGCTTTGCTTATGCAGTCTATGCTCTTATGCGCATATGCTGTACCTACTGTTTATTCTTCTGGTCATGCAGTCTTATGATCTTATGCGCTTTGTCATGTGTTTATGCTCTTATGCGCTTGTTCTACAGTTTTATGCTCTTATGCGGTTATCTCTTATGCGCTTATGCTCCGTATATACGGTTATCTTATGCTTATGCAGTATTATGCTCTTATTCTCTTATGCTCTTATGGGTCTTATGCGCTTATGCCTCCGTAAACGGTTATTCTTATTCCTACAGTTTATGCTCTTATGCGCTTATGCGATTATGCTCTTATGCCGCTTATGCTCCGTATTTACGGTTATTCTTATGCTTATGCAGTCTTATGCTCTATGCGCTTATGCGTTTTACACCAACCGCAACAAAATCTCTTGTTGGCAGCTTTAACATCCTTTTCATATGAAAATCAGAAGTGTCTTTTTTATTGCTGGAATGCTATGGTGTCGTTGTTCGAAGGCATCCAACGTTGAACGTGCGTTGGTTCATCTGTTCTTCAGGAATTAACTATGTACCCTACGCAACCGCGTATTTTTATCACGATTGGGGCCGCCAAAGTCGCCCTCTAAGATAAAAATACGCGGACGCGTTGGGTGCTTCGTTTTTAATTCCTGATGAACAACTGTGGGGCGTCTATTGAATCCCTAATTGTGACAGCCTTTAGACAACAATGGGAGATTGACTTTTATAATCTGTGAATCAACTAGCAGGCCGGAACCGTTAACATATCACAGCCTAAAAAGAATCCCATGTGTGCATTTTATATCTTGGTTACTTATTTTACTGAGTTTCCCATTTATAGTTTAGGATGATAACGTAATGAGGCAAAAGAATTGTGTCTTACCGAGGTTAGGCTGTATTTTCATTAGGGTTTTTAACCAGCGGGTATCTTAATGGTGGGGCTAAGCTTTAACACAATAAAACCATCAAGCTTTTAGCAAGCCTGCCCTTTAATGAACATCAGCATCAACACTATATATCCAAAAATAGAGTGTACCTTAACTATACCTTCATATAAAAAACTCTGAATGAATAGATTAAGTTTTAATATTTCACTTTGAATCCGAAATTGCCAGACAATCGTTGGGTGTGCTAATTAATATTTTGTGTTTTTTTGTACAGATTAAGGGGGCATTCGTGATCCACGACCTCGTCCCCCCGCTTACGTAAAAGAATTGAGAAGTTTTTCATATCATCTGAACCGTTAACATTAGAATCCATGTGTGCCACATCTTACGTGCAAATTCGGCCGTGGTTCTGTAAGTTAATTCGCATGTTGTACTTTCTGTCCGTAAACGGACAGAAATTATAGCACAGTGGGCCTATGGGACCGTGTAACGAGCTGTTGCTCATAACACAAGGAGCCGCAAGTCCAGGATCGCTAAAAGTTTTGAATAAGCTTTTTCTAAGGATATCTAGTGAGCATGAATAAAACAGAAGGGGTTGGAATCACAAATGCACCATTAAGAAGCAGGAAAGTTTTCAATCCCGGGGAAACCCCCTCTCGGATAAAGAAGCTGTTCTAAAAAAACGGAATTTAAGTGATTAGAATGTAATATGTGGCCTTCGGTCAACATATGGAGTGGTTTTATTTTATATTCCTGTATAAGAATTACGAAGATTCGCATGACTAGGCACTTTAACGGGGTGACGAATTATTTGTTGTTTTTAACTTTATCGTTTGTTTGGACGATCTATAAGGGATTAATGTGCTTTTATCATCCAAACAAACCTTTCCGACTTTTTGATAATATTTGCTCAATCAAAACTGATGGTTGAATAGACGACTCGCCCACTTTTACCATAAGCGTTCGTTCTTACTGCGTCATATCACAGGTGACAGCATTCTGAACACATGCACTCGTAGGTAATTTATATATATAATGTGTGAGAGATTGGATCTAACTTCAACCTCTTTGTGAATACTGTCCATAGAAATAAATTACAAATATGTGTAGAAATTGTGACAAGCTGCGGACGTAGCATTATTAGTCGCAAAATGAACTTGCTGTGGAGGGGAACTCGAACCCACAACCCTTCCGTTTAGATCTCGGATGGGCTAATGAATTTGCGCCACCACTGCATGTGAAATTGGTCCATTCGAGTTTCTACACCATAGCGTTCGGTGCGTAATGCCGTCCATATTACGAGGTGACACATTCTGATACACAACAACTCGTAGTAATTTAATAAACCAGAATTGTGAGAGATTTGGAGCTACTTAACCCTCTTGTGAATTACTGTCACATAGAAATAAATACAATATGTGTGAGAAATTTTTGTGACAGCGCGCGGACGTCACGTCCATTATTAATCGCAAATGAACTTGCTGTGGGTGGGGACTCGAACCCACACTTCCGTTTAGATCTCGGATTGCGCTAATGCAAGTGGCGCCAATTGATCAGAATGTTGCGCCAATTGTATCAGAGTGCTGATCACCTCGTGATATGGGACGCATTACGCAACCGAACGCTATTGTGGTAGAAACTCGAATTGGCCCATCACTGCCGGTGCAATTGATTAGCGCATCCGAGATCTAAACGGAACGTTGTGGGTTCGAGTCCCATCCACAGGAAGTTCATTTTGCGATTATAATGCTACGTCCGCGCTGTCAACCAATTTCTCACACATATTTGTATTTCTTTCTATGTGACAATGTATTCACAAGAGTTATAAGTAAAGTAGCGCCAATCTCTCACACATTCTATATCTATATATCTCCTATATAATATATATTTATATATCTATTATATATTAATATATATATATATATATCTGGAATTAAAAGTGCCTCAATCCCCTTACAGGATAGCGAATGGAAAATTTCAAAGTATCGACCTCTGGAAAGGCAACGCACCCATACACCCACACACACACCTACCACACATATACACACTACGTGTGTGTGTTTCTATTCAGAAACGAGGCTTGGTGGGCCTAGACACTGATGAGGAGCCCAACATTTCTTTGATGTTTCCACTGACTTTTAACTGTTTGCTATGTTCAAGGATAAATACCTGGGTACATCAATAACTTGCTGTTATAAATATTATATATGAATGGGAAATACCATCAACCAATCAGAGCATAGCACAAACGGTGGTGCGCGTTTGATCTCGTAGTATTTCGCTTAATCTTTAATTGCGCTTTACTGAATGTTGAGACCAAAAGTTCAATCTGTTGGTATTTACTCTACCATCTATATTTTAATATCCGTAAAGTGCCAAATATGTTAGGTTCTGGACACGAGTGTAATTACACAAATATATGCTAATTAAGAAACTTGTGTAACAAACACGACGCCTTCATTTACCTTGTTTGAATAGGTGACTACGTCAGAAAAGCCTTACACATAGATGCTGTAATTCATTTACACCCATGTTACAAATATGGCGACACGAAGCCTGAGGTATATGAAGCGAACAAGCGAAACTTGCCTTGCCACGAAATCTAATTATTCAAGTTATACTATGCTCACTGACTGGACAGGTTACATCAAGAGCGAAAGATTCAGCAGTTGGAAGGGTTTTATCAAGAGGGCATAAGGAGGGCATTAAATCCGTTCAATATATCACTCTAGGGTTGCCCAATCAAGACACCGTGATAAGATGAATGGTGTATACATGGTGTTCCCCTGCGAAGCCTCGGGACGTGGGATCGATGGACACCGACTGATAGCGTCAAGTGCTACATCCTAGACAAATGCGGCATTCCTTAAGAAAACTAGCGAGTCAACCGTTTGCTATTTGCTGCGATCATTTGCAATGCCAAACGGTCAAAACAAATCGGTAAATGCAGGATGAAAGCTTGTGGTGTGATTCAGTACGTGCTGCATGCTAGAGGGAAAGAAAAGGTGTGCTATACATTTAGAAGCTTGTTTGATTTTCTTTCACCTGCATATATAATTGGAAGCCAGAAGGAAGTGCAAATAAAGCTTACTTATGTATGGTGATCTTTAAAAGAGTATAAGGTTCACTCCCAAATTTGGAATACGATTTTGTATTCCATTAGTATTTGTCAATACTATGGTTAATCTTTACCACTCTCTACAGGTTTAAGCATTTTACATTTATTGGTGTACCCTTGGTGTAAGACTTGGATGAAAGAAACCGATTAAGCCTATACGGAATAAAGCCCATAAAACCATTCAACTCTATACATGTCTATATTGATTATTTGGTGCAGAAATTACATGAAGGAATAATCCATTTATTTTCAAGCATTTTACTCATGGCTACTTACGTTTTTAATCATATTCATGTGGCGGGGCGGGGTGTAAAAATGCTGGCATCGTAAATCTTATCACATGGTTCATATGTGCAAAACATATCTCTGTATCTACGATATAGATCCCAACGTTTAACGATGTATACAATTCAATTAGTCCTTTCAATGCAATACAGGAATGCCATTCTTCAAAGAGTCACAGAGGGAGATAAAGAAATACTGATGTTGCTCATCCATTTTGTCGAAACATGATATGAAGTAGGGGGTGTTGTTGTTGTTCAAAAATTAAGATATAAAAAACTTCCAACTCTTGCGACTTTCCGGAAATTTATACATAGGTCATCTCCTTCTAAATACAATGTCGGAAATTGTACATAAACAAAGAAATGCAGCTTTTGTTAATTAGATCGGTGCATTAAAAACTCTCCAAAGTTTTTCATGTAACTGCAATATTTGATGTTTTAAACTGTTCATGGAATAGAGATGTTCATGGAATGGAGATGCATGCGGCTTGATATTAAAGAGACACTGGCACAGTTTGCTAAAAACTAAGCTTTCTCTTTGTTAGTACTGCCATTTTACACGTTTTGAAATTAAAAAAAACCTAATACAATTTCTTTGTGTGTAAACACCGGAGTGTTTATATTCCAATGGCTTTAGGGTTGTACAACTGAAATTAAAGAAAATATACATCAGAGTTGTGTAAATTTCCCAGGAAACTCCTCAGCGTAGTCACTATGAGCTAGTAAATTGGCACAGTTCTGTTGCTTTAATTTCATTCACCAATGTATTTAGAAAATACACCCCCTGGTTTTTGGGTATGATATATGATACCCAGATCACACAAGGTCAGTTCACGTCAACGTTATGTACAAGTACAACCCACTGAAGAGTGTCCTTGGTGGATGAGCATATTGTAACTCATAGTGAATCCATGACCTTCTTATTATGTTATTATTGCCTATTTACTAGTGATGCGTACATTTGAAACCGATAATGAATGAAAAAGGCTGGAATATGATCCCCCACTTGGGGGGAATTTTTCTTGAATCTACGCCCTTTCCTTTTGGGGACGCTATATAAGATTGTCCTTGTTAGAATGTTAAATACACATGGTGCACAGTACTACAACTACCCATGTCCGCTTTTTAAAGGAATTTAAATGGAAAATGTGCATTTCTCCCTTTAATAATAAATATTACATGGAAGCATTCGATAGTTTACATGCAGCACACACCGCTTGCAATCATTATGGTTAGGCATGTGACAATTCAAAGACATTGATAAATTATCGTCGACATGCCAATTTAGCGTAGGAAAAAGAGTGTATATACAATAATTTGTTTGCCTACTCTCTTAAATCAAACACAACGTGTTTGATGGACGCATCTTTAGAGTCATCTGACAGAAATCGCACTCTGAGGCTTATATCTTATCATTTATTACAACATCGTTTCACGCACGCGACAACTTAATCACCAAACTGTATTAAAAAGATATCTCTATGTATAATGAAATCAGAATTTTTCCAAGGAGACTCTAGGTATTTTGAAATACTGGCCGCCTTTAAATTTCTTTTCTCCTGTTTTCATACCTATCATTCTTCTGGTATAATTAAGCTTTCCTTTGAACTACTAAAAATACATCTGCATTTCGGCCACTAAGTAAAAACATATTGTTAAGGTACCGTCTCTTCAAGGCGAGAAATGGACTCATCCATATTTCAAACAAACATCTCTGTCAACCTAGCTTGCAAATCTCAATGAAATGTAACCCAAGACACTAGAATAGATCAGATGGATGAAAACATATAGCTCAAATGCAGCCTAACACAATGTAACAGGACTAATTTAAGCAAGCACCCTGGATGCAACGTAAGTGCAATGACCAGCGGATGCCTGATTAAAGAAGATGAATGACCAACGTGTCCGCCCTATCGTGATCTGCCGGGCTTAAAAAAGAAAAGAAAAACAATAAACAGCATAAAAGTATAGATAAAAAACCGAGGCCAATAAAAAGTCGCCTGGACGTAAGCAAAGTCCATAGTGCCTTCAAGCACGCCGGACGGACCTTAAAACTTAAGAATGAAAAGTGAAAAAATTCAATTAGTCATTATCTGAATATTGCGCTTTATTACGAAAAAATTTACAATGGTGCTTGTTCTGATCGTATTTGGGGACCCCCTTGCTTTAACCGGAAGTTAGTATCGATTTTGATATCAGATGAAAGGCCGTATTTCTTCTCATTGTCGTCCTGCAATTTCACGCTTTCAAAAACTTATTTCTCAAAGATACAGATGAAAAACTACCGTTTTAATGGTTTAACCATCAATATTAGCACAGTAGTTAATAGGGCGTTGCACTATGCATTATTCGCCGTTAGCATCAAAAAATCACAAAAGTGTGTTTCCCACGGTACTTGGTGGTCGTATGTATATACAAGTGTCAGGTTCTCATACAGAGAAAACACGATTATACAAAATCGGAACAATGCACTTAATCGAGAGGGATATCGGTGTAATAGTGTCCGCAGTTGTGTAGTTAAAAGTCAGATGTATGTTCACGGTTGTATGTGCATGTATCTAAACACAAACTCCTAGTGAGGTCAATTTTAACTCCCAATTTAAAACCAGATAGTGACTAATGAACATTTGGTTTACTTTTAAAGGTACAATCCAATGATTGCTATTAGAAAATCTGGAAAACAAAAAAAAAAATCCATCGACAAAATCAGATTGTGCATCCTAAAAAGTATAGGAGTATCCTAACGTACCCTAACATGTGTCTAAGGACTCAAAGCAACCAAACTATGGGCAAAAATGAAAATTTAGTCCTCATGTCATTACGGACACTTACTGCCACACGTAAGGAAATGGAGACTTATATCTTTGAGTATTGTGTTTCTCTCCATTGCCTGTCAAATTTCTCAGTTGCCCCAAAATAAGGTAAGAGAATTCTAAAGATGTATATTCACTTTTAAAGCTCTTCCTGAAAATTTCAAAGATTGGAAATCTTTTGGTATGAATCAATGGGAATAGGTCTTTATTTCTTGCTTATTCACACTAGCCTCTGATTGAAATGTTTACGGAATAGCGAGGACGTCTTCTCAATACCACATTGAACTTATTCCGTAAAACATTTAATCTAATGTACCTGTGTCGAGAGTTTGTGGTAGTGAAAGTCAGGTGGTGTCCACGGTTGTAGGTTGTACCTTAAAATAATGTGAGGTCCAATTTTGAATTTCATTACCAGATAAAGACTAATACATTTTTTTTTTTTTTTTTTTTTTATACTTTCATTCTAAATGGTGCTTGTTCGATTTATGGTATTTGTGTTCTCTACTTGATATGAAAGCCTAGCACTTGCACGTACGCCCTATAAGTACCGTGGAAACAAGCGTTGCGGTTTTGACGTTAGAAAGCATAGTGCATATTGCAAAGCCTAATTCAATACTGTGCTAAGTTTGATGGATAACCATTAACCGGCGGTTTTCTGGTATTTAATATCTTGAGAATGAAATGGATGTGAGGGCTTAAATTTCAGGCAGTATGAGGAAAAATACGGCCTCAAGTTCTGATATCAAAATCGATACTACTCCCTGGTATCGGGGATAGGGGGTCCCAAAGACTATCGTAACACGCACCTTTAAATTTTAAGACTGCTCAGATATTTCCCGATGGGGTGTCTTCAATTTCGACACAAATCGTGTTTTTTTTGGGCATGTACATAATGCTTGTCCATATTTAATAACTGTGGTACATATAGCAGAACACCAATCGAAGTCCTTCATATAGAAAATCACATCTTTGTTTTAAATTCCGTCATCGGGAATTTTTTGTTAAATACATTAACAGGGTGTCTCAGAACGACGCTTACCCTACAAAACCGCCATTTTTTGGCTTACCACCTAATCAATTCAGTATCCCCTCGTTTTTAGCTTATTATTAGAAAATATATACTCTTTTTAACATATGGTGAAAACAAAAGAAACCGTGAAAAGTACCAACAATTACTATTTCCCTAAAATGCCATGCAAAAACATTACTTTTTCCACGGGTACCAGAGAAACATGTACATTGTAATTCTTATGGATTTTTGGGCGCAACATAGTCCTACATTTAATTATTTTGTTCGCATGTAATGCCTAAAAAGCACCTGAAACATTCACTTAATTTGTTCTGCAGAATTAAGTGAACTATATCCCCTCACCCGTCTCCCATCATAATGCAGATATGAATTTGGTTAAAGCGCACTTTCCAAATAATGGCATTGGGGCATTATTACTCTTACAATGGCATATTCTACTGAACTCTTGGGTGTAAAGGACCATCGTTCATCGTGAATGGGTATAAACGTTTTCCGTCAATGTAGGGTTCCCAGTAATATGGCAATCAAGGAGAACAGAGAAAAAAAATTATGGAGCATGGCAAGACTCCAAAGAAGTCCAAGGAGAGAGATATGATCGTCAACGAACAGGACGATCAGCAGCAAATAATGCAGCGTGCGTAGAGAACTGAACAATAAACTCTAAAACCAGCCAGCAACGGACCTTGAAATTTGAGAGTATTATTGGCCAGGAGGGTCTTAAACATTTTTATGTCGGAGATATTGGCATCCATGGTTTCCTCTGCTAATGCTAGCCGTGGACAAAGTACGTTTGCATCATTTTTAGGGAAATACTCATTGTTTGGTTATTTTTTCATCGTGTTCTTTCTTGTTTTCACCATATGTTTACAAAACTACATATTTTCATAATATAAAGCTAAAACAATGATAAGAATTGATTAAGTAAGTAAAAATGTCCGTTTCTGGATGGTAACGTTCTTTCTGAGACACCCTGTATCCTATGGCATTATGATGCTAAACATAAACGTTTACTGCATCAAAACGAAAAATCTGATTCATCTCAACTTTGGAATTGAGCATTTTAGCTGACTATCTTTGGATCAAGTTGAATATTTTTAATTAATATATTAACAAAAAAATAATATCAGAAATCTCTGAGTCAGCCTTTAAGTTCCGGCCTCGTGCTATATGGCACTATGGACTTTGCTTACGTCCAGGCCACTTTTCATCTATACTTTCGTGTTCTTTATTGTTTTTCTTTTTCAGCACGACAGATCACGATAGGGCGGACACGTTGGCCATTCATCTTCTTTAAGCAAGCATCCGCTGGTCATTGCACTTACGTTGCATCCAAGGTGCTTGCTTAAATAAGTCCTGTTACATTGTGATAGGCTGCATTTGAGCTATATGTTTTCCTCCATCTGATCTATTCTGGTGTCTTGGGTTACATTTTATTGCGAATTGCAAGCTAGACTGACAGAGATGTTTGTTTGTAATATGGATGAGTTCATTTCTCGCCTTGAAGAGATGCAAGCTTAACAATATGTTTTCTTAGTTGCGATTTTAGCAAATGAGAAAAAGGTATTTTGAAGTTTTAAAAAGAAATGTCTACTACATTGCAAAAACGGTGTAATTTAAGAATTAGTTCCAAGGTCTCGGAAGAAAAGCGTCGTACATTCGTATTCCTTTTTACCGATTACTGATTCCTTAAACAACGTTAGAAATATTAGTTCCATGTCGCACTCATAAGCATGGGTTACATGCTTATAATTTGTGCAGCTATTTAAACAAATTTCTAAAAGTGTTTATCCAATGAAGTCGCGATTTTCGGCTGCAACATTATTTTGTGTAAACCTTTGTATGGTTGAAATAAAAACACGCATACACACACGACGCCAAAGAGTTTATCAAATCGAAAAATGTTTATTGAATGCTCACCATGTTTAAAGATAGAAACATTTTACTGTACATCTAGCTTGTCATAAACATTGCGTTCCCAGCCATCTGCCACGTTTTGAACATCTCTTTAAATTTACGATCTTTTTGTTTTAAGGTATGTTAAACATTATTATAACTTTCAAAATACGAGTGTAAGTAAATATTCACATATATGATGATATCCATATCCAAACAGGGCGCATTGTATATTTGTTTTATCACAAATAATTAGTCAAGAAATATATATATATATATATATATATATATATCTATCTATCTCTCTCTCTCTCTCTCTCTCTCTCTCTCTATATATATATATATATATATATATATATATATATATATATATATATATATCTTTATATATATATATATCCATAATCTCTAACAATACAAATATATACATGTATAATTTTCATATTTGTTGGGACCCACATGTTTGTGACCTCATGTGACCTTGATTACCTCAAGTGTCTTTTGTCCTCATTCACAAACCGCGAGGGCAGACGACATATGCGTTCAGTGAACGCTGTATTTTTTTAAATATTTACCACCCACTGGTTACATTAAGCCACAAGACCAGGAAAATCCATTGATTCCAACCACTCCATCTTTAATTGCGGCAGTTTAACCAATATAAAGTTAGAAAAACATAGAAATAGTTATCCATTAAACGTGCGATTATCCGTAACTAAGGTTCCCAGTAAAAAGTACGTTAAGGGTATCCAGGTAACAAATACAACATGGATTTTCTATATCGAAGTAACGGTAATAAGTAAACAGGAATTTTCTGTATCCACTGTCCAGGTAACAAATACAACATGGATTTTCTACCCGGCTACCAAATACAACGTGTTACAGCCAACGAAATAGGCCTGTAGCTGGTTTGTATTAATGGAGGACAACACCGATCTACAGGTATGTAAACGCCTCATGACAAGATGGCTCACCCAAAACCAACCATCTGTTAAAGCTTTTACGACGACACTTCAATCTGCTTTGATAACGTGAGAGCCCATTAGAGTACTCTGTAAATTTAATTATTGGGCGACGAAACTCATAAATTCCAACAACCACCTTAGGCCAAAGATTTCATAGGGAAAATGAGAAATGGTAGCTCTTGCCGATACCTAAATAGTCCCGCAAAACAATGGGGTTCTGGAAAGGAGGCGGTAGCGATCGGCCATGGCCCTTTTAAGTTAACAGGTACAAAAATAATGAGTGAATGGTGAATGATGTGATGTGATTGCTGAAGGAAATGCATAAACCCATTAGCGTTATTTTTTTTAATTTGATTTATTTTTTTATGGCCAAAATGCATACATCTCTGAATTATCGATACCTTAAGACCTTCCCTGTACATTCGCTAGAAAAAAAGAGAGGTAATCTAACAGCTACTGCTTGCAACTGGTATTGGTTTACACTGATTTAGGTACGCTTCGAAGAATTCTTAAAACATACTGGAATTTGCATGAATCATTATTAATTTGCCCTTTACGTCTTATTACAAATCTAGTTTGGTTATTTAGTTTATCGCCCGGTTGCTTTTGATGCTATATTTATCGGTTTGTACTGATTTAAAAAAACATAGCTTTTAGTAGCTCATAGCGACTTATTACTATTGAGCGATTATGTGTAAAGTACCAATTAGTCGTTTAGTTTCTTATAGCTAGTTCTATTGCGTTGAGGTTTATCCTAATGTATTTTTTGTAAATCCGACTTTTTAATCGTTTCGTTTAAATTTTTATACATTTGGTTACCTATAGGACTTTTGTGTAGAAGTTTAGTGAGATTTATGTATTCAAATAAAAAGTGGAGTACGCTTCTCCAGTATTGAGGCATTAAAGACATCCAATAAAGTCATTTTAGAAGCACTTGAGGCATTCCCATATTTGAGTAGATCATTCCAATAAGGCAACCGACATTGCCTTTATCCGGGCTCCGATATTGATATCTTGATTGTTATCTTCTATGATCTGTTATCGCTTCTTATCCTTGGTGTATTATTATTTGATAAATTATGATTTAAAAATTGGATGCTGACGATGCCACCATTGACCGGACAAGCTTCACTCGCGCATTCTATTGAGATGCCAGCCTACCGGCAGTCTGCTTACGGCGTATCTGTGACGATGGCTGCCCATGATCGACTGGGGTCTCGTTCTCGCTCCTTCCTGGAATTTGAGTCATACAATGCACGACTAGATCAATTATTTCAGAAAAAAAAAAATTATCGTATCCCCGAGGCAGGCATCACCAAAAATCTTCCGGTTCTTCGTTTACATGCTTCCCAACAAAGATAACTGTGAATCACAAATGCTGTCTTCACTAATTATTTGCTACCTCTTTTTTTTTTTTTTCTTACTAGCGTTCGGCTGTATGAAACTATCAGGCTATTACTGCTTTCTGCAGCTCCCATCTATGGTCCTTGAGAGCGGCTTCAGACAGAACCTATTGAGAACACCACTTACCTGGCTCTGAGACCATATTTGGGCTGTGAGACCATTTGTGGCCATATGTAGTGTCCCTCGTTGCCAAGCTTAGACCGGAGCCTGAGGCTGATGTGGACTGTGCTTAAATGTTGCAAAGCAATGTCTAGGGATTCTCATATCACCCTGGTCGGGTGCGGTCATAGGGGGACCGATACTATTGGAACTGTGCAGCGGACGACTCATGGGGATGGCGTTACCACTGTTGGTTTCGCTGTCATGGCGTTCGGGGATTTTCTTAAGAGGTGCAGCTTCAAGGTGCAACATATACGACCCCTGGGGATTCAGGGGTTACAAAGGGGGGCACCCAAAGCCCCGAGTCAAAAAACTGGTATCGTATTATCAAACAAACACGTTGAGTTGACTTCACCTGACAACTACACGTGCATTGCAGCTAGGAAGTCAGTAAACTGGACCACTTGGTAAACCAAAACCTTGCAATAGAGCTCTGCACGAAACAAGCCTGTTGCGGAAACACACGCGCATCCACCTCCCCCCTCGTACCCCCCGCTTACCGATTCCAGATCCGACACTGGAGAGGGTTGTTAACCATAAGACCCATGAGTCCGATTTTGTAAGCCAGATTATATGTTCAGTGTTCTTGAGTGGGTGTTGTAACATACAACCACCGAGGTGGCTGTTCCACACAGCTAGTTCGTAGTACTGGGCATCTGTTGTTTGATTGGGTGCAATGTGCGGTCCCACATCCGTCTGGGTAAGCTAAAGATTATGCTACTGGTCGTGGGGATGACTGTGCCAGCTGATGGTTACTAATGCAATGTTCCCTGATCCTTGAATGTGTGCAAGTTGTTCATCCACACATGGAAAAAAAGAGTCATAGATAACTGGTTGCTGTACTTGGGCTTGGTGGTTGACTGTAGTGTTGACTGACTCTGCTGTATTGTTGGTTGGTCTACTATGAGTGCTTCTCGCCGCTTGCCGAGATGTCTCCCAGCTTGCTTCCTCAAGCGTCTTCTGCTACAAACACCAATACAAGCGAAAATCGGTTATTGAATCGATTACACGGCTTGGCAGCTCTAAGAGGTTATTCTACTCTTCCTATTATGTATTCTATAGGATTATAAATTATTATTATTAATTATTTTAGATTATTATTAGTGTTATTGTTATTACTAGTAGCTATTTTTGCTAATGTTATTATTATCCTGGCTTTTATACTTTTATTATAATATTAATCCGCCCGATCTTCCATTCAACAAGTAGCCTTACTGATATAATGTTGTTTTACTTCTAATCATTACCTCCCATCCTCCAAAAAACAAATGGTCCAAAAAGAACAACTTTGGGTGAAAAAAATACTAAAATTAAGAAAATATTAATTAAAAGTGAATTGAAATCAAAATTCAAAACGAAAGTGAAATGAAGGTACACAAGAATAAAGAGAAAAGACGAAACAGAAATTAAAGTTCATAAAATACCGTATGTGCCCATAACGTGATTAAACACAATAAACAAACTTAATTCATATCAAACAGGACAACCAGTCACGAACTAAAACCAAAAACGATAACGGAATTAGAAGTGCCTCGAAAAAAGAAGTGGACATGCATATATAAACCCAGAAATTCCAAATAAGCCTGAAAAGTGCCAGATAAAACTAAGAAACCAAAGCAACGTTTGCGAAAACAAGATAAATTCAATTAAAAAGTATAATTAAAATATAAATATAATAACAAAGAACAACAACGAAACAGAATCATGACCTGCCAAATGAACACAAAAAGGGGGACAAAGAGCCACACTAATATGAATTTAATTGATTCAAAGCAGAAAGTAATCTATAAACAACCTCCACCCAAGATTGCGTTACACCTTGTGAAGGACACTTTTTCAATTCCTACCATCCCTCCAAAAGGCCTCCGATACTGATCGCATAATAAGAGGTCTACATACACCCCCCCCAAAACATATTCTTTCCTTGCCTCATGATGAACCGAATGCATTGAACAAATCCCGCCCTGTTGGAAAAAGAACGAAGACAAAACACGGGTGGGTAACATTACACCAAACCGCAAGTATCATAGGCGTGCTGAATAAAACTAACCACCACAGTCTTGGCCACAGTAATGCATTGCTAAATCTAAAAAATGAGCCTGATTAAAGGGACACACCAACGAAGCAACCACATTGAAAAAGCTGATGAATGAAATGCCGCCTTTAGGAGCTATCCCCCCCTGGCCCTTAATAGTATAAGCTAAAACATTCTGACGAAGAACCCAAATATGGGATAATTTATGTTGGAAAAACATAAAACAGAAAGGAACAAACAGCATGCGGGGAGAAAAAGGTGTGTCTGATGGACTCTGTGGCGGGTCTGTGCGATGTTTATAGCAGATCATGATTGAATACTTATCTGAAATTCTCTCTCCAAGAGCTTTCTTGACCGTTCTTCACAGTTCTTCTGCCGTTCGATATTGTCTTGGTCCATTTCAGAATTATACCACAGTGTCTGCGAATTTTGGGGTATACGACAAACCTGTTAAAAAAGGTGGGGTTTCTCTTACAATTTTGGTATCCTGCTGAAAAAAAATATGGGCTGATCAGACTCTTGTGATGACAAAACAGCGCGCTATGCGCAGAGTGGAAAGGTGCCCAGCAGCGATTTAAAATGGATTAACTTGCCAATGCGGCCTCATTAATCCTTATAATAAAATGAATTCTTCTGAGCCAAAATTATGTTTGTCAGGTTAATGTTATTGTGATCAGTAATGTATCGCCTAACTATTAAAATGAAAAACGATACGGTCAACTAGGTGCATTGGAAATGCTAGGATTTTTGTAAATTGTTATCTAATGAACATTAATCTTTACCAGTTAATTTCAAATGTCTCAACTTTCAGGTTGTAAGTCCAACGGGGACTAATTCTGGGACCCGTGCGTCCTATTCTGCGGGCATATTTAGCAGAAGCTAAGTTTTGGAACAATTTTATTTTATTTAACATGTGGCTACATCGTGTGACCAATTTACCTGCGAACGATTCAGTCATGTAAGGTATCCATGAATTGTCGGAAGCTGGCGACAGTTCATGTTGTAAAGTAGATATCAGGGACAAATAGACTCGCAGAAAACACGTCTATAGCTGGCTGAAAATACTAATTAATATTTGGAAAAATGAGTATGCACATAAGATGCAACCGTTTCTCTAGGGTTTGTTTAGAGAGAATTTGAGAGGAAGAATTTATGGCACCACTGATAAATTAATAATTCACGTGATTATATAAGTGTTGCTTATCACAAATAATATCAAAGGACAAAATCCATAAAACTCAAAGAGTGCAGTGCACAACTTATTTGATTTCACCGTCATAGGCTTGACTAAAACACACTTTCATGTTGAATATGCACGCACGCACAATAATTGACAAGGGTATGATTTGTTTGTACCAATAGAATGAACCGTGAAAAGGGGTGTGGCCCCCCCCCCCCCCCCACCGGTTGTTGGCATATATATTTCACAGACACTCTATAAATGACCTGTCTGATGCAAACATCCAATTTTATTCAATTACGAGTCATGTTGTATCGATCGAATTTGAACAGGAAAATAAATCAAAACTGGTGTTTATTTATTTTAGGTTTCTTTTATTGTTAGTTTGCGACATACAGTGATTGGAAATTTTACTAATGAGATTGACACCGGTTTTTGATAAAATCATCAAGAAAATAAAGCGTGTACAACACAATGGGTGACTTTAATATTGACATGTTAAAAGCGAATGATATCGATTAGCTATGACTATATAAATCAAAAGTCAATACTCTAATATCTACTATACTAAAAACCACACAATGATAACTAGATAGAGTACAACGCTAATCAACCAACACTAAGTGTTGGATTTGCAATTTTAGTGACTGAACGATCGCTTGTCGACAGTTGTAAAAGTTCAGTTGAAGACTAAACAGAAAACTGCAACAAAAAAAAAAAAAAAACATCAAGTTAGATTATTTTAAATCAAAATTTATCTGAAGTAGATTGGATAGCTACTTTAGATAGTGTAAATGTCAATGTGACTATAAGGTATTTACGAATACAATCAGCACATCGTTTCGCTTGATGAATGCATTCAACTTAAAGCGGCACTGGCACATTTCACAAAATATGAAATTTCTTCAATTTGCTCTCAAATGATAGTCTAGGCCATTGGAAGAACAGAGATATATTTTACACATAAAAATAACATACCCAAAAACAGATAGGGACAGTGATATGAGGATAAAGACATCCAGGTAATTTGTAGGCCAACTTTTAAGTTTTCCATAACTTTAATCAACAAATGTGTATATTACATGGACATTTTTGACTCGTACTCACTGATATTAAAACCACAAAGGTTATAGACCGATCAAACAGTGTGCATAGCGTGGGAAACATGCATACGGCGTGCGTGTTCTTGTGTTAAACGCCATTTTCGTCATCTGCTGAATTTAACGTCGCCGGCGACGTACTCCTTTAAAATTATTTCGGGTGAGGGCTTTTGTATATAAAAGCCTTACAACCATGCAAAATATCGATTTTGAAAAATCTTGAGGGCGCACTATTTTTCAAATGTGCCAGTGTATCTTTAAAACATATCCATAGATCACTACTAGAATACTATATTAATACAGTATTAATAACGAAAACAAACTTTATAAAGGTACAAATAGTGCCTTAATGCGTATAATTTAACCAAGTATAAATTATTTAGAAATGCTAAACGTGATATTTTGAAAACAAATTCAAACAAACTGTCAATAATATGAAACAATCTTAAGTTAAACGTTGGGGGATGAATTTAGTATTCTGCCACCACATCCTTCAACAAGCAGTTTTTTTCCGTGGGGCTGCCGAATTCATTGGGTGGTGGCACAATACAAAATTCTTTCCAATGTTGGTCTAAAACTTGCGGTTAAAATTGAAAGTAATAGTAAATAATTACCGAAAATGATATACGTACGATTACCAGAAAAATAAAAGCCCCGGCTATGATGACATAAACAACCGTCTAATTAAAAATGTCGCAAATGAAATTACCTTACCACTTGCAAAAACGTTTAATCTGTCAATTTGAACAGGAAATGTACCAAACGATCTGACGAAAGCTAAGGTTATTCCTGTTTACAAAAAGGGAAATGTCCTGATGTACTCCAATTACCGTTCAATATCATTGCTACCATGTTTTTCTAAAATTGTTAAGAAATTAGTATTTGGCGGATGGTCTATAAAAAAAAGAAATATTTAAAACAAATCGTTATGGCAATCATTGAGTTCATTGATTATATTTCTATGCCGTGAAAAAGAACGAAACAACTCTTTTGGTATATCTGGACTTGAGTAAAGCATTTGATACCATAAATCACGATACATTATTCTATAAACTTGAACATTACGGTTTCAGAGACATAGTACTAGATTGGTGTAAAGATTACCTATGTAATAGAGTTCAATATGTTCATTATAATTCATCCAATTCGAATACTTTGAACACACAATGTGGAGTACCGCAAGAAGTTTCAAACTGGTTCAAGGCAAATAAACTCTCAGTGAATGCCCCCAAAATATATATGATCTCTAATTATAGATTTGGTGACGAGATTTTATAGATAAAAAATATGTTGTTATGGATGAAAATCTCACATGGAAAGACTATATTGAGCACGTATCTAAGACTCTTTCAAAAAAAACATTGGTATTCTTAATACGCTGAAGCACTTTGTACCTAGACGCATTTTAAAATCACTATATTTTGCATTTGTATCTTCATATATCAAAACTATGGATTTCTTGCTTGGGGTAGTACTTATCAAACTTATGTAGATAAAACACTCAAGTTGCAAAAATAAATAAATAATAATAATAATGCAAAAAACACTAATACTAATTAAACAATGCCATTCTAACACTCGTACCCATCCACTATTTTGTGATAATGATATTCTGAATGTGTGTGATAGACATAAAATAAATCTTGATTATTTATGTATAGGCACGTTTCTGAAAATCTTCCCAGCATTTAATAAGTATTCATAGCCAGCAAACTAGAAATGCATTCGATATTTTAATTACTAGAAACAGAACTGATTTTGCATCCATAAGTTATAAGTTACCTCTGAAAATAAAAGAAGCAAAACCAATTAAGTCATTTAAATATTTAAATATTTCATATTTACTTTGTATTTAAATACACTCAAGGATACCTTTCTTCAAACTACAGTTAACTTCTGGTTTTCATCATTATTACTGTACAATACATATTAATGTCATTGATTGCAAATAACAATGGATCCAAGTATTTGTTGGTTGACATGTATCGTATAATTCTGTGTGTTTTAGGTTATATTACTACAGCCTGTCACAAAAAAAATGGTACAATCAGAAAAAAATGGTTAAATATGAAATTTAAAATAAGTCATTCTTGTTTGGCATAATATTAAAGAACGAAGATCTGGCTTTCCAATGGTGTTTGTTTCATCTTATTTGCTTTTGTCAATCCAGAGATATAATCAATTTAATGGGATACACCAAAATCGATTTTGTGCCACTTTTATGCATGGACAGAGTTGCTTCGCCCAGTTATGCCATGCTGTCTTAAACCTCAAAACAAAAGATTGCAAATTGACAAGAGAAACAAAACACAGATTAAAGTAAACAAAAGAAGTCTAGTTTTATTGACACAAGTTTTAATAGTCAACATACTCAGTTCAATTATAAATATTTTGTTTTCATAAATAATAAACAATACAAATATTTACTGCACGTCAATGGAATGGAACTTTGAATTATTTCAAAATTGGTATCTGTTAAAATCAATGCCAGAGGAATGTCATTGCAAAAATAAAACAACCCCCCTTTCCAAATCCAAAGAAATGGTTTAAGAATATTGAATCTTTGTGCATTTACTAATTATTGAAGTCAATAAAAATTTGAATTTGGAAGCAAAGTATCAAAATGTTGGTAGGAATTTGCGTTTCATGATACTTTAAGACCATAAAAACTCTCTCCTCCAGGTTGTTGTACGCCGGCTGTACGCTCATGGTTCTCTTCTAACAAAGAAAAAAAAAAAAAAAAAAAAAAACGAAGATCTGGCTTTCCAATGGTGTTTGTTTCATCTTATTTGCTTTTGTCAATCCAGAGATATAATCAATTTAATGGGATACACCAAAATCGATTTTGTGCCACTTTTATGCATGGACAGAGTTGCTTCGCCCAGTTATGCCATGCTGTCTTAAACCTCAAAACAAAAGATTGCAACTTGACAAGAGAAACAAAACCCAGATTAAAGTAAACAAAAGAAGTCTAGTTTTATTGACACAAGTTTTAATAGTCAACATACTCAGTTCAATTATAAATATTTTGTAATTGCACGACTGTCAATGAAACAAAATAGCAAATCCCTGCCTAAAATGATGATGGGGACATGGCTATGTTTTCATTAAATTAAATGGTATCTTATTGGTGTAAAACCCACTCATAATGTTTAGACAATACATAGGTGTTTTCTTCTTCAATGAGGGCGAAATAGAGGTCATCCGTGGTATATATTGACTGTATTTGGCAGAATCAAAAATCGTCATTTTAATGTGAATTCGTGGGCAGAGCACCAAACGCATTACTTTTTTCAACCAACTGTGGTTTGACCTATACCTAACCGACAGGAATGATCTTTGCAGTATGTAAAAGCCTATAAAATAATGTTTCTTTTGTTATTACATTTGTATGGAAATATGCTACGTAAAGATGCAAAATGGCGGGCACAGTTAGGGTCCAGTTTTTTTTTACTCACTCTGTATTTATGTCTATTTAGTGGTGAACATATTTTTTTTTCAAAACAGGACAATGATGCAAACGCACATAGCACTCAATAATATAAAATGCCCTTTGCAATTACATTTATTGACAATTAAGCAACAGTCTTAGCATTCATTAAATAATAAAATGCACCATTAAGGTCAAGTATTCAAACGGGCTATGTTCATAAATATAAATCATGCAAGCAAAACCCGAATCTATCTTTAATTCCATATGAAGAAATAAATATTAGTTTAATCGGCAAATGTGTGGTGCAAATCAGCAATGTGATAAATAGATATATTGATTTTAATCAAACTAAGTAGTGAAAATAATCTTGTTTCAATTTATGATTTTAAAAAAATACATTGCTCCAATAACCAGTAACCGGATCATCCGAAAGTATTAACCAAAGAAAGGTGTACCAAAAAGTATGACCATCATAATGAAAGGTCTGTCACACGTTCACCTAAATTTCCCAAGTTATGTCATTAGTAGTTTATGGTATAATTAATAATTGTTAAAACGATTCTTTCTATTTATGGTAGTAATATGCACCAAGAGCTTGCCAAGGCGGGTTTTTGTTCTAAAAGAAATTGGTGTAATTAGTGTTCTAAATAGTACAATCACGACTGCAGTGATCGCCTAAGTGATGTTTCGGTTATACTAATGCCGGTGTGAAAGTAATCATAGTCCGGCAGGTATCATAGTCCGGGCTCCATAGACGAAAAAGGAATAAAGCGTGAAACTAATGTTGCGTGAAGAGTCAACTGAATCGATTGCCCTATTGTTCACCATTGTTCACGGACTGTGAGTCCGGAGGACTCTCCTGCCACACCGGTATAGTACATGCCCTTGTCTAATGTTAATAATGAATTAGTTGTTGCTAGCCTGTCGCCATTTAAGATATTGGGCATTGCTCAAATAATTCCACTTTCGTTGTTGGGCACACTTGAAAAGAAAACGTTGCGCCAGGCCATTTAAATAGAATTAAGCTAGTTATTCAAATGTAACTTGATTTATTTGGACCGGGTGGGGGTATATGCAAGAAGCACATGAATGATTCATCAATTTATTGCTCCAAGATAAATCAATCATCAGTTCTTGCAGAACACACATTAGAAATCTATTACAATTTTCAAGATTGAAAGGGATAACATGTAATACGGAGTTCTTTTTATTTTGAAAGCAAGGCTGTATATAGACCATTTGACCTTCCAATTTGTATTTGGCACGTGTATTTTGACAATAATAAAACAATTTCGTAATTTGGTTTGGTCAACAGCTATTTGAAACTCAAAGAGCGAGACAGTATGGGAACTCTAGAGCTGTTGTTGTTGTGGCGGTGGTATTGAAGGTGGTGGTGTTGTAACATGAGAATTACAAGGTTCTAGCTGACGTGTTGGTTTTTGAGATAATAATATTTTTGACATTTACATTTGTTAAGCTTTAACATGATATATAATTTAACTTTCCAAAATGTAAATTTGTTTGAAGTAGCCACTCCTGGTAAAATTTCTTTTGTTTTACATTTTTTGTGAACTCAAAATTACGAAAATATATTTAGAATCTTGTAATTCTCAACTCACGATTTCCCTGCTTGTTTAATAAAAATCAATCCGCTTGCTATCGTACGACTCATGTTTAATCCAAGGAACATACCGGGAAACGCGTAATTTTGGTGACACGTTGGTCTCGAGAATGTATGCTAGTTAACTGATTTTCATGCCAGACAAGATTTCGTACTGCAAATATTTTAATGGTACCAGTATTGACTACATTATAAAGCAACACAGGATTGTCTGGATAATTCCCTTCACCCACCACGCTTGATAAATATAATTGTTCACGGAGGGAATAAGTACTACAGCATCACCTCAAGGTTTAAACATTCAAGCTCTACTGCGCCTTGTGCCTGGACTGTTACATCAACAGCCATATATTGAGCTGTTAGCTGATTTGTGTCGACACGGTGTTTACCGATGAAGCCTCGAGAGATAGGATCGAGGGACACCGGCCGGTAACGTCAAGTGCACTTCCTACACAAATATGACCATTCTTTAACACCTTAGTTCATAGGGTCTATGCGGACCCATGATTTCGTTTTTCGCCATGTTTTAACGCTATTTTTTCCCCAAAAATTTTATGTATTGCCTAAATATCTATTGCGCATATTTTGGTGGGAAAAAAATAAATCGCCCATGGCGTTTTTATACTAATTAGCATAAAAAAGCATTTTGGTGGCGCTATTCAAAATTTGGTTTTTCTAGCGTCATGTTGTAACGCTAAATTATTTTGCCCAAATTTTTATGTAATTGCCTAAATATCAGTTGCGCATTCTTTGGTGAAAAAAAAATAATCCGGTCATGGTGTTTTTATGCTAATTGGCCCAAATAAGCATTTTGGTGGCGCTATTCAAATTTGTTTTGCCCCTTAAATCATACTGGTGTAACTTTTTGAACTTTTATTTCAGCGATGTTTTGGTATTTTTGGAACGTCATTTTGAATCTATACCCCCGATTTACATTTTTTCCTGTCATGTGGTCGAGTTGATTTACCCCATCAATGACCAGGGTTTTGCGGTTTTATTTGTTTTTAAAATATCAACGGCAAAGTGGTTTTGGGTCCACTTGGACCAACGGGAGTACAGCAGACCTGTGTTAAGGCTATCATCAACTGTTTGCAGTATATGCTGCAATCAAAAGCCCCAGGGAATGTTTTTTGCTACGAGATCAACCCCGTAATTAATCCTTGATCATAACAGAAAGTTAGATTAATCCTTGAACATAACAAAAAGATAAAAATCAGTTGAAAAATAAGCCCATCGAGACCCTGTTTTAAATAGAAACACAAACAAATTTAATTGAGTACCGAACAGCGGATGTCACTCTCATGTGCAGAGGGGTGTTTTCATAAGTTTAATCAATCATACGAAACAAACACCTTGTTAGTTCCTTAAAGGTTGCAGAATTCATAAGTTGCATATTTTTTTAACTCTAAATGTTGTCTACATGTAGAAGGAAATTTAGATCTGGAAATCAACTTTCTTTCGCGCACCTCAATGCTATTTTGTTCGTGCGGCCTTGTCCCATCGGCTCTTTTTCTCCCTCTACTGCCAAAATTATCTTGCTTCTCAGCGTCATCTCATGTTGAGTGGTCTGCCATCATTGAGAAGTACGAGGAAAATTGCGGAAAATGTTATTAGCAGTTTTCCTTACGTTTCTTATAATGTCGACAATGATGGGGAAGGGTATTTTTCCTTTTTTTTTTAATTTGGTTTTCCTTATAGCTGCGATTAGCGCTGCCACTTGGGTTAAGAACGCGTTCGCAATATACAAATGTCATAGACCTTTTTTTGTGGAACCACGTTCTATTCCCAAATATTTGCCAATTTTAAGTTCATTTAACAAAACATGCCTCCTTCTGGCAGCCAGCTTGGTCGTTTAGATGTTTAAGCTCTTATTTCGTCCAGGATCACAGCAGCCGACAACATCCCGCTGAGCTATTGTTATGAGTGTCATTGTTCAAATAAGAGTCTCTACAACAGTAGGGGTGGGCAAGTGACGATCTTTTTTTCAAAACGAGTGGATTCTTAGGCCATTTTGGTTGCTGAAAACAAATCCGGGAAGCTTTTACGCCTAAGATGAATTTTTAGATTGGTAAAATGACTTTTAAGTTTTGTACATGAAGTCAATGGGATTTGGTGGTTAAATTATTCACTTGCCAAAATCTGACACAAACAAACCATTGACATTTATATTACTAGCACATAAGCATAGGTATATTGCTTCCCTAAATATAAAAACCTGTTTCCAAAGTAATCAAGTTCACGATTGCCTAAAATAAAGAAAAATGTTCTTTACCTTGCAGAGGGAGTAGAGTCACTCATAAGCACTGCAATCATTTTCACCTAAATGGTCTGAATTATCATAGCCACTAAAAACAACTCTTTACTTACAAGAAGTTGCCTTCTACTGTCTTTTGTCTGTTAATAATAGCATCACAGTTGGAATGAAAACACACTGGCATGGCATTGGCATGGCACTAGCATGTTATGTAACTGGTTGTAAAGGCTTGACCTTACAACAATACAATGCCCTTCATAGCACAATCGTACACGTCTCCTGCAAATAGTCTGTTGTTAGGTTAATAATAGCATCACTTGTTGGTATGAAAACACTCCAGTACAATTGGCAGGTATTGACATGTTATAAAGGCTTGACCTTACAACAATACACTGTCTTTCAACATCCAGTAACCCATAAGATCTGGGTCATGTTTTGGTTATTCTGTGTATTGCCTTGCCTTAATTGAAATGAATTTAAAAAAAAAAAAAAAAAAAACACAGCAGCCGACAACATCCCGCTGAGCTATTGTTATGAGTGTCATTGTTCAAATAAGAGTCTCTACAACAGACTTTAGTAGGCGTCTGTGGAAATTTGATATTCGGGTTTAATTATAAGGTTGTAAAACAAAAATATGTGACCGGTTAGAAGTTTTTCTGTTGAACGGTTTCGGGTGGTATAAAAGGAACCATTTAAGACAAAAAATTCCTACACGGTCATCGATTTTTCTTGGGAAATGCGAAGTAAATGTCTGTGTTTTGAAATGGCAGCAGTGCGTGACCTGATGTTGTTGTAATCCATGCACAGCGGGACTTTGGGAAGACTTTGCTGGCTGCTGTGGTGCAGGATAAAGTTTGAAATAGGCAGTTTCGCGCTAATGTGCAGCTTTTCGGGGCGGAAACTTACGTAATCCTAGTCAAGAGGTCGACCACGTTCAAGGTGATATATGGGAAAAATTAATCCCCAGATAGCAAGTTAGGAATATCATTTCCATGCGGTTTTCAGCGCTAAATGATGGCAATGATTAGTTTTACATAAACATAGATTCTAGTGATTCTTGGTTGGCAACCCCCCTCCCGCACACACACACACACCCTTCAACTTTTGACGGCATACCCTTACTCCGATGAAGGTGCTACCTTCATATTTTTCCGTAAAATGACCAGAAAATGAGAAAATTATTACCAGGAAGCTTTTTAAACGAAAGCTTTTGGGATTTTAACGCACCGGAGCAAAGTTCACTGGGGGGGGGGGTAACCACTACTCTCTCTGGTAAGACGAGTGTTAAGGCCCGTACAGAAATGCTTATATGACTAAAATTCATTCTAAATAGCAACTGAATTTTCTCAATAATTTTTGCAAAAACGTAAGCAAGTGAGACTTAAAATGCATTCTAATTCATTTCCAAAGAAGACCAAAGTCCGACATAACAAGGTCTGCTCGGCTTTGATCGGCGCATGTTTATAACACATATGTGATGGCTGAATTAATAATACATCTCAATCTTAATGCTTTCCATTTTAACATACGCCATTTTAAAGCATTGATAAATTATCGTTGACATGCCAATTTACATAGGGAAAACAGTATTTGTTTACCCAGTCCGCTCAAATCCAACACGTGAGCATGAGGTGAAAATGACAACGTGTTGAGTAACGCCTCTTAGATTCCCCGACAAATCTCTCCGCAAGCCATCACTTGCCTATCATACAATATCGTTGATCACAAGGCGTCAAAATGATCTGATCAATACGTGTATTAAAAAGTAACTACAGGTATAATCAAGGGTGATGTGTGAAACGCATTCAAACCAGTCCGTCCGTGCTGGGCGCTGACATTTTGAATATTTGCACGGAATAATTATCATATTTGGGTGCCTTGTCTACACACCTATTGCAATTCGTACAAACAATCCGTCAAAATAATCATTGTTGGATGTTTGGTGCTATTGGGTGGTTAAATTTTGTCCTACCCATGGCCCTCCACGAATGAAATGACACACCAGTCGTCTTGATTGAAATTAAACCGCCTCAAGGAATACTTCTTTTCACCTCAAGGCGCGCTTGGCATTATGAGAAAACAAGAGTTATCTGCGCACAGGACTCAGGTACACTATTATTACACTGGCCACCTCTAACACATACATTAATTTTATCACTACCGATTAGTGTATTTGTAAAGCGGCACCCACAGTATTTGGAAGAAGCGGAGCAGCCATTGCTTTCTATTTGTTGGTACTCTAGTTTCTTTGTTGTCGGCAAATCATGCGAGACGGTGAATTTCTAAGATTACGTAACCGTTTTGCCTCTCTATCTTATAGAACCTCTTTGGGTAAATCGCATTATGATGACGCATCGGCTTGCGTAATTTTGTCTCCAGAGAGTTGAATGGATTTTCTTGAATGTTGCCACTTTTTTCCTTCTCATTTTCTTTCTTTTCCCCAGAGTACAACCACAGGAACGTTAAACCTCTGACCGGAATAGAACTGACGACATTTATGTACTAGTAGGGAGGGGCAAGTATGAACTTTTTTTTTACAAATCTTTTGTAAAACGAGCAATTCTTGGCCATTTTGTCTCCCTGAAAATGAATCGGCAAACTTTTTCACACAAGATAATTTAGGTTTGGTTCTATGGAGTTTAAGTTTTGTACATGAAGTCTAAAGCTTTTTTCTACTTTTGAAAAAACAAAAAACAAATGATCTTCATCCTGGATTTCTGAAAACTCACCAATAGGTGCTTTATAGGTTTAGGCAGATAATTGTCAAAGAAAAAATAGCAATTTTTATTCTGTAAATATGATGAAAAAAAATAAAAAATATTTTTAAAAATTCCTCTCCATTGAGGCAAGGCAATGCACCAAACAACCACAACAAGACCACTATTTTGTGATTGAAGTGACAATTGGAGGAGTCTATTGTTGTAAGGTCAAGCCTTTGCACCCAGGTACTAATTGTTAATATCTGGTGAATGGTACTGGTGTTTTCATACCAGCATGTACATGGTGGTACTATTATTAACATATATTCACATGCAACTCTTGTGTGTTAAGAGGTGTATTCCTGTTTCTATAATAATTTTAAACCAGTAGGGAAAGTTGTAGCTGTGCCAGAGTGCTACACTCCCTCTGCAAGGTACGACATTTTCCCTTATTCTAGACAATCAGAACTTGGTTATTTTTGAAACCTTGGTTTTACAAAGGGGCATATCCTAGCACCTGTTGCATGTTACATATTTGTCATTAGTTTTTTATGTGGCAAATATTGCAATAACTAATTAACCTAACAATCCCAGTGACTTTATGTACAAAACTCAAATCTATAAAACCAACCCAAAACTTTATCTTCAGTGAAAAGCTTGCTAGATTCTTTTTCAGGAGCAAAAATGGCCATCAGAATCCACACGTTTCAAAAAAGTTGTAACTTGCCCACCCCTAGTCTAGCAGAGGGCTTTACCATCAGCTAATTGAAGATTGGTTGGCAGGCAAGCGATAGCTAGGCATGAGGTATTATATTCAATCGCTATTTTACTAATTCTTATTCAGTGGCGGGCGTAGTAAGCAAACTAGCAATATCATTGGTTGTTGCCTATCGAATAGAGACGGTATTAGATAGTGCGTCATCGCCAAGTGTTTACGCGTGCGTGTATAGGTTACGCACTGCACGCAGCTAGTACGGGTGGTTTCATTTTTGGACAGTGGGTGAATATGTTTGCCTTTTTACTATGTATTGAAAGAATATATTTTCGGTGATAACAACCAAACTAACGTAGTGGATACCAGGCTGCGCCGGCATCACTACTCAAAATGGTACTGTGCCCATCCAATAATGACACGATATTAATAGGCAAAACAACAATCCGATCTTTTTATTCTCTAATTATCCTCGTCGTGGCGTAGAGTGGACGCGCAAGCGCTGGCGCCGCACACAAGCGCTGGCGTATTAACCACTGACCTCTCGTGGTTATAACAGGCGCGAACAAAGACGGCAAACGCAAACGCACGCGAGACCTGGTAGAGTTGGTATTTCATAATTCCCATTTGCAATGCAAAAACAAGGTCTTGTGAAGACATCTGATCGAATGACCATCTGAACCTTTGACCTCAATTTATCTGCGCAATATGGTTGTTCATACTCCTCGGCAGACCGCTGGCTTACGATATCCTTTCGACATGCGTAGCTATCTAGAATATTTTCTAAATGCTAGGTGTGAAGATGAAGTGTGAAGCCCCATACTGGTCGAGGCAGTGATGGTTGTTTGTTGGTGGGTTGCCAATGACGTATGTCATTGTGTTTGATGTTACTGAACATTTCGTCTTGCTATTATATCACTTTGGGCTTTACAGTTCACTTTTAGTTTTATTATTACGGCGTGCTTAAGTCCACGACACCTTCATTTACTATTGTTTCTCCTACTACCTTCCATGTTGTTTATTTTGTGTTTTTTCACCCGACAGAATCAAGATTAAGAGGACACTGGCCACTGAATTACGCTACATCCAAGGTGGCTTGCTTACGGTTGTTCGTTCCTGTGATGGTGATAAGCTGCATTTGAGCTATACGATTCTGGTCTATTCTGGTGTCTTCGATTACAATTTTGATTGCGAATCACACGCTAAGTTGATGTATATGTTTGAAGAATGGTAACTTCTGCATTATCGTTTGTCTTAGTTGTACTTGTCTGAAATATAGTATCATACTGATATAGATTTTAGGGAAATTTTAAATGAGAGAGCGTTGCCATTAGGAAAAATAGAATGCTGTTTCCTGTATCATATTTTTTTAATAATTATTTTTTAACACTCTTATTGTATCATTGTTCGATATCTTATCATTTCTAAAAATCGTTAAATTTATTATATGGCTTACATCCTTATAAAAAATCTACCTTCATGAGGATACCAAGCAAATGGTTTAACTATTTCAGATCCAATTTGTTTGTTAATATCATAGTTAAAAAAATGGTATTACAATAGATTTGTTCTTACCAGATCGGCTTGTAATTGTACTAGCGGATAAGAAATATTATTCTTAAATGTCCTTGGCCCGAATGCAAATAGCCTCGTCCCAGAAGCTCAGATTTTACCGGAAGTGGTCAAAATTTTGGTAGCAGAAGAAGGCTTACTTATTTTCTCATTTACCCTAGGAAATCTAGGCTAAATGATGTTTGGTTTGGAGTTATGAGCCAAGTTGTACTCCAATTTGGTCGACCACTATTAGTTTTAGCCAGGACGATGAGAAAGAAGGAGATGGCTCGATTTTGCAATCCGATGACCCAGGAACTCTCATTCATTAGCTCATTGTTAGGAAACTTCAAGGGCCACTCGATTGGACTTTGAAGTAATGTGTTCCACCGCCCTCACGCTTGCAGTTCGGAAGTTTTTCACAACAGGAATATGACACACTCCCACTAAAATAAGCTTATTAAATTTTCAGCTAAACGATCTCTTGCTGGTAATTGAACTCCGCGTTTTTTCTGACTGATTGTTATTATTGAATCTTTGGCGAAATAATTAGGAAATCAGTGGCTTTTTTAACGAAAGAAACAGCACAATCGACCCTTGTTTCGGTAAGCAACATTATTCAGGTTTTGGGGGTAATAAAAGGATGTTTGATTTTAGCCTAATTTACAAACATCCGGTTATTTCCTGTGAAATATGATATGATTAATGATGAGATAAATGCATTTCAATAACATCTCTACCATACTTGTTTGTGTCAGAAAGTGTAAAAGTGCCAAAAGACGTTGAAGATTTGGGGTCAACGTTGTTTATAACTGATGCAGGCGAGGACGTTTTTTCGCCTGTACTTGCACAACCAAAGTTTAAATGACCCTGTGCAAATACCAATTTGAAAACTGGGTAATTGAATGTTTTCTGGATTTTAATGACAGTTATGTAATGTTCTCCAGCAAGTAGCGTAGTCTTTGGGCCAATCGATTAGATTTAAGCCGATAGATGAATAGGCGGTTTAACAGGTTATCTTTTGAAGTAGCAGTCGAACGACTCCTCTTTCTTCATCTTTTTCTCTGGTTGTACACAGTCTCTATGGGCTCACAAAATCACGTTTCTAGGCTTCACATCAAAACGGATTGAAATATCGGCCGCGAATTTTCACAACTGTGGTTTTTGGTTGGGGGAAGGCCATTCTATCAAGATGAAAACTTTATATATTTAAATCGGACCATCCCCCTTTAAACTCAATTTAGTGGCGCGAGGAACTTTTGGAGCCTATTTCTTCAATTAACACATCATTTCCTTTTCTTAGAATGGTATAATTTTCGTGATTCCGCAATGTCTGTTTTTATTCATTGTTCACTAGAATTATCCTTGAGAAAGCGCTTCTTTACAAAATTTGAGTTGATCCCGATCTGCGGTTTTGTGTTATGATAAGCGCTTGTTTCCTGTGGTCCCATAGGCCACTGTGCTGTAATCTTGTCCGTTTATGGACAAAAAATGCGAATTTCTGCAGATGCGACCGAATTTGACGCAAGATTAGGTTACATGTGGGTGTCTGAGGCGACCGGTTCAGATGATATAAAAACTCTAAGCCGTTGTTAGTTAAGCCATGGTGTGGGGGGGGTTGTGGGGGAAGAAGGGGTGGGGAAAATGGAACCGAGGGTTGGAGGTTTGTGGAGTCACGAATGCCCCTTTAGAAAGCTACACACAGTGAGAATGTCTGTAGAAAATTACATTCTTCACTTACCACTCTGCGCGGTTTCGACACAGTATGCTTCGACTCATTTTCACTCCCGTTGGTGCCCAAGGGGGGGGGTGTCCATGGGAAACCACTTTCCCAGGGGGTTTTGTTGCGCATGTATACCACATGTGGTGAGTCATAAGACAACCCCAAATCAGCGATAAAAATGAACTTTGTTTATTTGGGCGGCAAATTTAGGGGCAACACATTGTTTTCAAAACACGCGAAAAATAGGCAAAAAGACTGAAAATTGAAATAAGCTTTGCTCTTACTTCAAACTTTTAGAAAACTTATTTTTGTTGATATCTACTCTAGAAGACCCAAATAACATATATTTAACACAAAACTTGCAGTTTTAGGGAACCTGTATTTTTACGGGGGTTGCAAAATACACTTCATTTTCCCATAGACTTTGTACAGTAACGGTTTAGCAACGTCCTCAATGAAATTGATTGTTTTCAGCACATAAAGGGTTAATTATTTTTACTGTTACTAATAATTGTTTACTTATATGTATGTGTGAACAAATATCAGCAAAAAAAAATTGGGTTGGTTCTTTAATTTTTATAAATATTCTCAGATGACTTCCGTTAGTGCCCAAGGGGGGGTTCCATGGGACCCTCCCTAATTAACTCATTAACGGCTTGGCCGATTTTAATTATTTTGGTATGAAAAGAAGCGCATTTAAAAGTCAGACAATTAAAAAAAAATTCGGCGCAAAAATCCCACGCGCAAAACGGCCACCGCGAAAACAAATTAGGAACCTCCCTCCCCCCTGGTCACTTAAGTGTTAAATCGTGGGAATCGACCAGGTAGCTCGTAATGTTTTTATTTTTTGGTGAAAATTACTTGGCAATTTGCTAGAATATACGAAAAAACACGAGAGGTGTTATGTGAAGCGTGACCTTGCATCTACACAGGCACAAATACGTGTTTTATATATATTGGTTATATTGGTGTTAGAATTCCAAGAAAATTGCCCCGTTTTTGCTATGATCTCCCAAATTAGGCGGTTTTGCGATGCTGGATATTCTAGTTGAAGTCCAATAAAATGTGCTGACATGAGTTAATGCCGCAATCCTCGCAAAAAGTCCTTGGAACACCGCACACATGTTTTTTGTTAATAGTGTAGTGATGGATTTTATGAGAAAGCTGGTACCTTAAGTATTACTTTTCCCTTCCCCTCTCCCCATCGTTCAATGTTGTAACACCTTGGAGAGATGCCGAGTGCATTGTCGTTTCTCAACATTGCATGGGGGAGTGGGGGAACGTTTATCACTACAGTCTCTAAAGTGTTCCAAGTCTTTTTGCGAGGATTGCGGTGTGAAAGCAACTATAGTCTGGCGGGAGTCATAGTCCGGGCTCCATAGACGATAACGGAATAAAGCGTGAAACTAATGTTGCGTGAAGAGTCAACTGAATTGAGTGTCCTATTCCTTACCGTTGTAGCCGGACTGTGACTACGCCGGAATATAATTACTTCTACACCGGTTATGAGAATATCTTGTTGTCAGTGGATGTGTTTTCTATGAAGTATGGATTTAGATCATGTGATAATATATTCATTCTACTATGTTATATAATGACTTTTTTCCCCATGTTGACAAATTTGGTATTAAAAACATACGGCTTCTTATCAGATCGGCTTGCAAGGTCTAGTTATGTTGTCGCATTGATTTACCCCATCAATGACCGGAGTTTTGGTTAAAAATCGAACGGCAGAGTAGTTTTAGAAGGGGTACACATGAGCCCACCCCAACCCCACTTATACACCAACGGGAGTGCAGAAGACCTTATACACTTCAGTGCTAACTCGGCACAGGCTAAGTCACCATTTTCGGCTGTATAACTCTTTGCACTGTAACCATTCAAACCACTGGGTTAAAAGAAGATCAACCATATCTTGCTTAAACAGGCAATTTATGCTGATTTTTTTAACATGTTTCATCTGCGTCTTTTATGGTTTCAAAGGGCCGGCGTAGAAGTAATTATAGTCCTACGTGCTCACAGTCCGTCTACAACGGTAACGAATAGGCAGTCATCAGTTGACTCTTCACGCACGTAGTTTCCACGCTTTATTCCGTTGTCGTCTATGGAGCCCGGACTGTGGCTCCGGCGGACGATGATAACATTGGGTTGTATCACAACCACAGGGTATGGCCTACAGATTCACGAAAATGGTTTGGAGATGTTTGCTGATAGTGTGATGCATAAACATTCCTTTAACATCCGGGAAACTTGTAGTTGACAATGATAATGAATTGCTTGGTAGATGTTATTATATATAAAGCTCATGTTATGTCAGTTGTTGAAAAATGATTTCACAGAAGTCGATGGTGTTGGTCATTTTCTTGAGGTGTAGGTACTAGTAGATATTCAAAGGCCATCTTTGGTTCATTTGAGATTACTGGTGATTTTTTTTTACAAATAGGTAAAACGAATTGATGAACAGGCAAATGTTTTCTTTATTCAATTGAAGGTAGTAGGTTAGTTATCAATGATACACCTTGAGAGTTGAAGAAACTGTTATCATTTCCATATCAACATTGTAACCAAAATACAACATTAACCCTGTGTAAAACAAAACGCACTATAGTTATATCAAACAATTGTGTAAATGTATAAAGTATGATTTAGATCCCGATTTAAAGGCAGCAAGATTTACTAAACACGTAAATCACGCACTGTAATTACACAAAGACGTTGAGGTGAAATAACCTATATTGGGATTAACAAAAATCCTATATATTACTTCCAATTTCACAAAATACAAAAAAATAAGTTTAACCCAAGGAACCAAAGGAAGCCAAACTAGGTTCAAGCCAAGAGGTCTGAAGCCACAACATTACGCATTTGATCATTTACGACTTTAGAAAACCGGTTATGCAGATGCAGATGCGGGTGATTCGTGAGCGACGCCCATGCCCAGCGCTCTTCTGAATGTGACCGTATCGATCGATACGAGTGGACTTTGAATTCATGCGGTCACATGTCCACACACCCCGCTGGAACATGGGCGCCGCTCACTGCCTCACCGCTCTGCAGAAGCAATACGCCCATGTCTAAAGGTCGTAATTGTTTCAGGACAACGTTTGTGTTATTCCTCAC
Source organism: Ophioderma brevispina (assembly GCA_023653785.1). Lineage (NCBI taxonomy): Eukaryota > Metazoa > Echinodermata > Ophiuroidea > Amphilepidida > Ophiodermatidae > Ophioderma > Ophioderma brevispina. The sequence goes on from JAMKCH010012252.1 coordinate 121,344, forward strand.
TGCTCTTACTCATATCTATTCAATTATTTCTTGATGGGGGATATATATGGGGGAAGTATTTCAAAGTATAAAAAAGCCTTACAAACATATACATGACAAGTCCTGTGTTACAAATAGTTGACAAAGCTGCCGTTCGTCTATACAATAATATGTTCATTGAATAAACTAAGTGTCTTTCATTTACGACTGGAAATCCAAGCGGATTAGCCAGATAAGAAGTTTGTCACACCTATACATCAAATACCCATTAACATTAGTAGCTTATAGTCATAAACATCTGATGTAATTTAAGTTTAATATGTACAATGGCCTTTCTAATCTGATCATCATTCCCATGTGCATTTTGAACAATAATCTGCTATTTTTACTCAAGAGAGGGAGAGAGAGAGAGAGAGAGAGCGAGAGTGAAAACTATGGAACGAAGGAGAACTCGAGAGATAACGTAGAAATGAGGAACACGCGAGAAGCAGAAAGAAAAAGAACATTTATTAAGATCGATCAAGTGTGTATGTTTGTGGTGGTGGTGACCCTAACATTCCCAGGTTTGCTTAATAAAGTTTTTAATCTCTGCTTTGCACGAAACGTATGACTCATGTTTAATCCCTGGCACATACAGAAGTGTAATTTTGGTGACGAGGTTGACCTATAACATGATCTGTTAACTGCTTTCATGCAGACATGATTTGTACTGCAAATATTTTTAATGGATCCGGTTTGACTAATGTAACACAGTCATAAATAGGAATTGCTGTAAACTCTCACCCATAACCATATTAAAGTATCACGTGACACATAACCCAATGTAACATGGAAGAGAATAAGGCAAGCTATAAGCATCACCTTTAATATTAATCTTTCAAGCTCTAATGCTCCCAATGACTGGACTGCCTATAAACCCGGAGCTGCATATAATTTGTAACACCTTAACGTGTTTTATGAAAGCAGCGTAAGAAAACGGTTTGTCAACAGGCTAAAGAATTGTTTGTCGCCGTCTGTGCAAGGCAGTAATTTAATTTTGCCGTTCGATAGTGTATTTCAATAGGTGATTCAAGCGCCACGCGGTTCGCTCATGTATTGGGTTGCTAATGACGCATTGATTATCTTGGCAGCGTTCCTGGGCTTCAGTGCGTGGTGTTTTTTCACATTGCATCTGTTTTCATCACTGCGGACGTGTGGTCAGTTTTTCCGAAATTCCCGCCTTCCCCTCCCATTTGGCATCCTTTTTGCATCATATTTGGGGCTTGCCTTTGGTACTTTTTTTAATTGAGTTTAAACTTCCCAATACATTTTAACATACACTATTAATATAATATATAATAGTATTTGGTCTGTTCCGTATGAGATCCCTTTGGGTCCCGATTCTGGCAATTAATTGGTCAATAAATAGTGTGCATGTACAGTATGCAGATATATGGTAATTGCTGTTTGGCCATCCGGTTTTCGACTCTAAAAAAAAAAAACGATTCGCCAGGTTAATGGTATACATTATTGGTGTTATCCAGTATTTGCAGATTCGGTGCAGATCCACTTTGGGTTTCGATTTGGCAGGATAAATTGAAAACATAGTATTTTCAGTCGGTACAAGACCGCTTTGGGTCTCGATTTGGCAGTCCAATGGCAATCAATTGGGTACTTCAGCGTAATAAGCAGATCGGTATAAGATCCGCTTTGGGTCTCGATTGGCTGGTAAATTTTGAGTTTAGAGTCGGCAGTGGTATAAGGTCCGCTTCGGATCTCAATTTGGCTGGTAAAGGTTGTATTACTTTATGTTCAATTGGTAATCAATTGGGTACTCAGCGTAATAATAGCAGATCGGTATAAGACTCGCTTTGGGTCTCGATTTGGCTGGTAAATTTTGAATTTTTATATATGGTATCGAGTGTCCGGCAGATCGGTATAAGGTCCGCTCGATCTCGATTTGGCTGGGAAATTGTTGGTGTATTTTATGTGGTGTATGTGCCAGCAGATCGATATAAGAGCCGCTTCTGGTCTCGATTTGACTGGTTTTAAATTTGTAATTTGTAATGTGTATTTTATCCGCAGAACTTTTATAATAGCCGCTTTGGGTCTTGTTTGGCGGATAAATTGTTATTTATATTTAGTACTTTATGTTCTAAGTGGTGTCAGCAGATCGGTTCAAAAAAATAAGAAATCCCCCGCTTTGGTTCCGATTTGCCTTGTAAAATTTGTATTGTATGTCTATTTTATGCGCCGTCGTATAGTCCTTTTTCGGCTTGTTTGGCAGGCTATTTATTTTTCATGGTTACGTCATGAATAGGTAGTTTCTTTGTAGAATGATGGTGAAGGCGGAAAATGCCTTGAAATTTTTGTAATAATTTGATGTTTTAATTTTTTGTGCAATCCAATTAGGAATTTAGACAAGTGTGGAGGTTCGGAAGAATGGGCTGGCCAATTGAACGGTCGATGGCAATTGAATACCTGCGTGTTGGTGCTCTTCCCGGAAATTCTTCCTAGCCATCCAATGCGGTCTGGATCCAGATATGTATGGTAACTTTAAAAGGCTATAGGCTACGTATTTGTCAGACCAGTAATATTTAACAATTCAGGTTCATTTCTCATGTAATGCAATGAGTTGTTTTGATAGCAAAATAAATTGACCTTGTGGTCGCTGCATGTGACCGATGCTGCAGTTTGGCAATCGGGTGTGACAATGACTATTTCTTAGCTCTGTGACAACTCAGTACAAAAGGTTTGAGTGTTTAAAAATATGTTTGACAGAAGTACAGAGACCCCCTGACGTGATTCCTTAAGTGCAGCAAATGTGCCTTATGAATGGGGCAAGACAAAGGTTGTACAGGGGTCCAAATTTTTAAATTGATCCAATCACTTTGAAAAAGGTATACCATGTTTTATGTGTCCAACCACAAGGATTCAGGAAAGGTATTGTTTTGTACTACTGCAACTAAGTTCAAGATTTTTAGGTTACAAACAGCAAAAATCAATAAAAGGGTCAACTTCGTTGTACAGGGGGTCAATTTAAAGTTGCTCCGTTTAGATAAAAAATGATGCAAATTGTTGACGATTCATAGATTAGAATAAGAATAGTTTTTGACTGTCTAAAAGACTTAGTACCGTATGTAGGGGGCACAGAAGGGTCAACTTCCGTTGCATTCATGGGGTTTTGATCTTGCTTCCCCCCTACTTTCTTAAGCAAGATTTGAGACACTCAAAACTATTCCTTATTTTTGATCCTATGAGTTCCACCAATAATTTTCCCCATTTTTTATCAAATCGGAGCAACTTAAAATTTACCCTGACAATCATGAAATGACCCTTTGTATTGATTTTTGGATGTGTAGAAGACTATTAACTCTACACTATATGTTAGAGTAGAAAAACTATACCTCCAGAAGTCCTTGAGGTTAGACAAATAACATGGTATAGCTTTCGACACGATTGGATCAATTTAAAAATTTGGCCCTGTACAAACTTTGTCTTTGGCCCCCTCTCATTAAGGCAACATTTGTGGCACTAAGATTATGTTTCATGGGTTCTGTCAGTTCTGTCTACATATTTTTTCACTCAAACCTTTTGTACTTGAGATGTGTTACAAATGTGTGCTAGCTCCTTGACGGTTTGGACTGCAAAATTGTCGACAAAACCCCTCCCCCGGTACAACAAACGTCGAAACCACTTCTATTCGAAAGATAGTCCAATAAATAATTTTAAAAAATTATGGTTTGTGTCACAATCTTTGGTGGCAGGGGTGTTTTGGGGTACAAAATCACGTTTTTGAGATAAATACTTAAGAAAATCAGATTAACTTTAATTTCGTAGCAAAACAAGTTTTAATCATGATGCAACACTATCAATCTCTGATATTTATATTATAGATTTCCTGTTTTATATCAATATATAAAGGGTCTAGAATTTTAGCCCAAAATCGCCTTTTCCTAAAAAACATCAATTTTTATCACATGTCACCACAAATTACCTGAACCCTTTATTCAATGTAATAAAAACTATATCACAATAACAAAGGATACATAAAAATGATTGTATCTTTTTTTTAAAACAAATTAAATAATTTCGCTTAATTCGCAGCCCAAAATGCACTTTTCTGCCTAGACATATTTATCTTCACATGGTGGTTGTGTTGTGTTGTACCGAGGGGAGGGGAACTCGAAACTAGAGCACTTTTCAAAGCTCGGCCGCTCCGATTACTACATCAACAAGATATTTGAGCTGCAACTAAAGATGAGGCATTAAATCTCTTCGGCACGGCACTTAATGGGTTACTAAATCAAGACACCCGGTAAGGTGAATTGTGGTCTACACGGGTGTTACGACAAAGCCCTCGGAGGGTACTGCTCGACGGACACCGGCAGGATACTTCAAGTGCTCTTCCTAATAAATGTGACCTTCCTTTAATACTCTCATAGCTTAACTGTTTTGTAGTATGGCTGCAATCATGCATGCCGAACGGGCAAGAATCGGTAAAACCCGGAGTGATGCGTACCAGAAGTGGCCTTAAACTTGCTTTTCTCATTCCCCCTCTCTCCATTGCCCTCTGTCGCCTCCTTACATCTCTCTTTCTCTCTATCTCTCTCTTACCCTCTCACTCACTGTCATTAGTCAAGATTGTGCCATCATTATTATGCTAGGCCCGATGGAGTCGTACTTTCTTGATATTTTTTGTAGTGATCCGTTAAGTGGAAAACAACGTAATTAATTTTACATAAAAAAAACCAAAACAAAACAATATTAACAATGTTTACAAAGACAAAAAGATTTTTGTATGCAGCATTATATTGTGCAGGCAAATATATCAATGATGTGACAGTTTAACTGACTCCCAAAGATTCATTGTTGCGTAGGTAATAGCTGCATGGGTAATGACTTTTTAACCTGTTTCTGTAAGTAACACGTTGCTTGGACCTTTTAACTCCTGTACATTCCATTTAGGTCAAACACGTGTAAATTGGAAAGCCCCTCAAACGCTGACCTAAGACTAGCTTGTTTGGACTCATTGAATGCAATTTTATACGCGTTGTGAATATGTTATAAAATGCCTAATTTTGATATTTGAATTTTGAAACTGAGCGACTACATACAGGACGCAAAAGGGTTTAAATCAAACACCGTTAGAAGGAAATCGCAATATACTTGGTGGACACATCTAAGATTATTTTAACAGACTAATAGAAGTCTTTGCACGCGTGACAATGAACGGTGTATTTGTGTGTGGTTTTTTATCTCTAGGTACATTCATCCCAGGTCATAGTTTCGTTTTAAAATGTCTAAAAAAAGTAAGTTTTGTCCTCCGACCTTTTTTGCGACACATCTTTCGCGTTTTTACGTTTATCCTTTAGATCCTTAACCACAATATTTGGTCCCTACATTAATTGAAGTTTTAGACACACATTATATTTAAATAGTTTCAAAAAATAAAATAAATACAAATGCAGATTGTCTTGACAATACAAATCAGAGACAGAGTCATGTCGTGCGACTTGAATGGTTGTTTTTCGACAAAACATAATATGGGGACAAAACCACACACGATTTTTTAGGGCCACCAGAAACAAGTCCTTTTTTTAACTATTATCTTGCTTCAGTTTCCAATTGGCGGGCAAAATCTTGACCAAACGTTCATAAAATACAAAATTGTGAAAAAATACTCAAATATGTTTCCTTTCAACTACGTAATGCTTCAACAATGTTTACAAAATATCTCTTGCCAAAGCTTTGCCCCATAATAAATATTCAAATATAGGTTATTGTTACAGTCACGAGATTATTTTAATTTTAGCAATCGTGTTTGCTAAACGCGTCTTTAGAGTCACCTGAAAGAAGTCTCATTCAAGCATCTTGTCTTATCATTCAGTACAATATTGCTATAACGCAGGCGACTATGGTAAGCTAAATGGGGCAAAACGTATTCAGGTAAAATCAATCAGAGAAGTGAAAAATCAACGCGTTGCTAATGAAAGCAACGCGTTGCTTTCAGACAACCAATCAAAAAATTGGAAAAGCAACGCGTTGTTTTCAGACAGTGCTTAAGCAACGCGTTGGTTTCATTAGCACGTTGCTAATGAAAGTAACGATTTAGCAACTTCCACTATGAAACTAGGAAATGGAGTGAAATTTACTCCATTTCGAGTAAAAATTTACTCTTTTTTAGAGAGCAATCCCCTTTTTTACTCCATATTTTTTACAGTGTAAAGAGTAAATTATTTTTACTGTTAGTAATAGTTGTTTACCTACAAGTATATGTGCACATATATTAGCAAAAATTAGCTAAAAAACTTTGGCTAAATCTTTGATTTTTAAAATTATTCTCAGCCAACTTGCGTTAGTGCCCAAGGGGGGAGGGGGAGCATGGTACCCCATTAATTAACTCACTAACGGCTTGGTGGATTTTATTACTTTTTGTGACTGATTGCGAACATTAAAAAAAATAAAGCTCGACCTTCTTACTATAATTTGGTTATATGTTTTCAGGAAAATCCAGGAAACGTTTCCAGAAAATCTTTATTTACTATTTACTTATCGTCGGCCGCGTCACATACTGACGTATATGGCAAGCCATAAAGGCCATAACGTATTGCCGCAACGCGTTGCGAGAAAGTAGCAACGCGTTGCCAAAATTTCACAACGCGTTGCGGTGTTGGCCAATTAAAATGATCAATTTCTGTGACGTATTTAAAAAAATAGACCCACAACGCGTTGCAAAGTATCTACCAACGCGTTGTGGAAACTCACAACGCGTTGCAAGCTTCACAACGCGTTGCGAAGGACCACAAGCCATAAAGGTCACAACGTATTGCCGCAACGCGTTGAGAGAAAGTCACAACGCGTTGCGACATTTCGGCAACGCGTTGCGGCGTCGGCCAATCAAAATCATGAATTTCTGTGACGTATTTCAAAAAATAGTTCCACAACGCGTTGCGGCAATACGTTATGACCCTTATTGCTTTCACGACGCGTTGCAAGCCATCACAACGTGTTGCGAGCTTCACAACGCGTTGTAAACTTCACAACGCGTTGTGAAGGCAATAAGGGTCATAACGTATTGCCGCAACGCGTTGTGAAGGTTTGCAACGCGTTGTGAAGGCTCGCAACGCGTTGTGAGATTTATATTTTTGAAATACGTCACAGAAATTCTTGTTTTTAATTGGCCGACACCGCAACGCGTTGCTGAAATGTCGCAACGCGTTGCCAAAATGTCGCAACGCGTTGCCGAAATGTCGCAACGCGTTGCCGAAATGTCTCAACGCGTTGCCGAAATGTCGCAACGCATTGTGACTTTCTCACAACGCGTTGCGGCAATACGTTATGTCCCTTATGGCTTGATAACCTTAGCAACGCGTTGTGGAGCTTGCAACGCGTTGTGAAGCTCGCAACGCGTTGTGAAGGTTTGCAACGCGTTGCAAAGTATCTAGCAACGCGTTGTGGGTCTATTTTTTTAAATACGTCACAGATATTCATGATTTTGATTGGCCGACATCGCAACGCGTTGCTGCAATTTCGCAACGCGTTGCCGAAATGTCGCAACGCGTTGCTACTTTCTCGCAACGCGTTGCAGCAATACGTTATGGCCTTTATGGCTTGCGATAGACGTATTTGCAAAGTACGCATTTCGAGAAAAACGGCTTTGAAGATTTTGCGATTTTAATTTGCCCCATAACCGTTTATCCAAACATATATTTAAATTAAAACCTAGTGGAAATCGCCGAAATAAGTTAAATTTCAATCTATTTAAGTAATCAGCTTCCAATTTATTTTTTAGATATGCGAAATGATTTTAAATAACATACGTCACTATGTGAAAACACGTCGTATTGGACGCTTTTGCGCAAATACGTTACTATGTGAAAACGACAAAATACCAATTCTACTGCGAACTGCAAAATACGTCTCACAAATACGTCCCTATGTGACGCGGCGGACACTTCAATGTAGATACGATGCTCTGGGCCTGCGCCGTATAATTGTCGCCAAATACGTCGTTTTATTTGGATGCGGACAATTAACGTTTTTGCAAATACATCATAATTAGTTATTAATTTTTTACTATTAAGCCACTTTGAGGTTTCAACTATGTTGAATATGTAACATGTACAAAAAACGTCCTTGCCAATTTTCGCCAAAAAAGTTCAAAATGTCGAATAAGTCACTATGTGACGCGTCCGACGTTATATTACAGATAACGATATGGAGTATACGTAGGTTCATCTTCATTAGCCACGCATGACTGGTCATTGCACTTACGATTCATCCAAGGTGGCTGCTTAAATTGGGCTTGTTATATTGTGTGATAAGCTACGTTTGAGCTATAAATTTCTTTTCCATCTGATCTTTTCTCGTGTCTTAGATTACACTTTAATTTCAAATAACAAGTTAAGTTGACAGAGATGTGTGTAATATGGATGAAGACATTTCTTGCCTTGAAGAGCTGATAACCTTTTTCTTAGTCGAACGTGGTTTAAGTAAATATCGTTCTGGTATTAAGATCTTAGAGTTTTTCCGAATTACCAAAAGAAATAATTTCAATTTTGACTAGACACCCGATGTATTCTAAGAAATTATTCAATGCGAAAGGATACGCAAAACAAGCTACTAGATATTTTATTTATTTGACAACCTTAAAGTACCGATTACCGATTCCTACCTTCATGTTAGGATATCAACATACTGCGCTGTAACCGTTCAAACCACAGGGTTAAAGTGATAAAAAAACGGGTTAAAGTGATAAAAAAAAAAACGGGTTGAGGATTTTTCTAGGGTGATGCATACTCATTCCTTGAATTATCCCCAGGCGCATTCAGTTGATAGTTCTCAAAAATGCTCTTGTTATAACTACACCACTTTGTCTACCAAATGCAAATCCGATTTTAGTAATACAACAATTATTTTTACCTCCGGATAATACTGATTATTCAAACACATGCATACGGATGTAACACTAAGCCGTGATGGACAGTGGTATAGCGTAATTTACCTTCTTTACCGGTACACACACTGGCCAAAAGTATTGCAACACATGCTAAAACAGCACTTTTTATTTCAAAAGGAATTTGAAATTGTAACTGGATTTCCTGACACACATTTACGTAATTGATTTTCAAAGTTGTGTTTCAGAGATTGCCGTTCCCAGAATCCAGTAGTACGAAAGCATTTAATTTGATTGCCATGATCCCCAAATATGACGGGTTAAAGGAGCTGGATAATGATAACTTGCTGATTGTACTCCCGAAGGAATACAGGTACGCAAACGCCAAATATGGCTGCTAAATAGTCGATAAGTTTTTGGGTTTTGGTAGGGTCTACGGTAAATGTTTAGGGCAAATGGACCTGAAATGAGGTAATTGTCAATAAAAGACGGGAGCACGGTCATCACTGTTGGACTCGGGAAATTTATTGCAAAGAAAGAGGTCCTTTTAAAACGACATTTTAATCGCACCGTTGCCATGGTGCTGTTTATCATTCAAATTGCATTTCGGGTGTCTCAAAATTTTCCGAATTTTTCGAAGACTGTCTTTATCTCATTTCCGGTCCACACAACACCTCTGATTTTCTCCCGTAAACATTGAACCCGTATAATCCATTATGCGCCTATTTGGAAGTCATTCTGTTTCTGTTTCTGCATTCCTTCTGTAGTGCAATCGAAAAGTTATCGTTTGCAGTTCCTTTAATCTGCCATATTTAAGGAACATGGCAATCAAATCAAACGTTTTTCGCCCTCTAGAATTCTGGAGAATAACATCTCCATGAAAACCCCAACTTTGAAATTTAACACGCATTGTGTGGTCAAGAATCTATGGTATAATTTGGAAATCAATTGGTGATTATAAATTTTCTACATGTTGCAACTCTTTTGTCCAGTGTGTGTACAAAAAGGCTGTAACTTCACAATAGTCCAATGCATCCTACCACAAGACTACAGCGGCTCAGAAGACCTTCCCAAGTACCTTTTCGCCTACAAATTCGTATTTCCGTACCGCCGGGAACCTCTCATAGCAATAACACGTAATACATACTTCCGCACATCAAACGTTCCATGTAGATTATCGATAGCTGCGCTTAAGTCTAGTGGGCTCAATTTCTAACGGACAGTATATTGAACGATCAAGGAATGGTTCTCGAATGCTATGCGCCAATTTTGTTAAACAGTATTTTCAATATTTATTACTCATCTTGAGAATTTCTTGAAACAAGGCAGAAAACTTCTAGTGTCAACTGTAGGGCATTTATAGAATATTATTGAGCGAATAGGAATTGAGTTTAACGTCCGCTAGCGGAATGATTAAAACAACGGCGCGTAATATGAGACTACTTAAATGACTGACGTCACAAGCCTGGTATCAGCTTTGTGTTGGCAATACGTTCGCCACATAATTCCCTACATCTAAAGATACATTTCTAGTAATTACAAGATTCAGTGAATCTATCCAGGATTCTTACTTAATCGTATAACTGTTTATTGGGCATTTGATAAGAACTCGATAAAACTGCATGAGAATGGACGGTAACCGGGGAAGGCAACTTGAGTGTAGGAAGTTGAGACCGAGTTTAGGCAAGGATGTATGCCTATGATTTGTACCATCGTGGCTAGGCGTATCGATCGGACTTTCATGTTTGTTTTCTTTTTGACTCGAATAAAAAGGTCTTGACAATTTTAACTTTCCTTCACGACATTGAACAAAGAAATGGAGTCATCACGCAGTTTCCAGTCGATAATATAATTTGCGCGCAAAGAATTATGGGGCTGACTTCCCCGCTGCTGTGCCACAAGACCAACGCAATGCCTGTATGGCCTGATAATATACTAGTACACTTGTAATGTACACGGAATGTACTCGAATTGTACTTCAAAATGTACTTCACATGGAAAAAATACGTTTAGATTATATTTTGTGATGTATTTTTTTAAGTGAATGCCAAAACAAATGTACTATTGTCGTACAAGACCTACTTACTCTGTAGACATCACCAAGAACTATCTTGGACATGGAAAATGAAACTTTTCTAGTACATTTTCGAGTACAATATGTGCTGAAAATGTACTTAGTTAGAGCTAAGGAAATTAAAAAAGGTATAGAATTTTATCAGTACGTTCCTGTATAGTGTTAAAATGATTATTATTATAAAATGACCAAAAAAATTGTACATTTGTAGTAAATTTCAAGGACAGTGTGCTGGAAATATATTTTTTTCTTTAGACGTTCAAAATATGAGCATTAGGAACACGAAATTATTACATTGTTCTCGAAATGTACTTTTTCTATAGACATCCACCAGGAGTACCATTTCGAGTATACTTAAGTACGTTTGTAGTACATTTCGATTGCAAATGCACCTTTTATCTAGATATTTCTAAGTGAACGAGAAGAGAAGTAGAAATCTGGTACATTTTAGTAATCTATATCAGGTGTACTTGAAATGTACTCGGATGAGTGTTCAAAATCTGCAACCTAAGGCAATTTAGTTCTACAAGTACAGAATTTTACTAGAATTTTAAATGTTGCGCAAAAAAAAAACGTTGTTGAAAGAGCCATGAGGAGGGTTATCCCTCGTCTACCTGAGTCATTTTGTAACAAAGGGGGGAGGGTGGTTACCACCCCCTGTGATTTTCGTTAATGAACACCCGATTCCTGTAAATTTGGTACCAAAGGATAGCTTAGAGTTTCTTCTTTCCATTGGTATCAAAATAAGTACCAACATCCCCATTATGACGTCATCATTACGTCATATGTTGAGGAAAGTACGAAAATACTGAATGTAGGGTGGACAATTGATATTTCGCAATTTTAGCGACTCAAACACCTTATTATAGCTCTAAATGCTGTCATTATATAAACCAGTCATTTCCCATAAAGTAGAGTGAAAACCCGCATGAAAATATGATTTTCCTAACCTTTTTGGTGTGTGTGTCTATGGAAATTGGCAGTTTTGCTGAAATGCGAGCTTTATGGCGTCATTGTGACGTAATGCTAGGCATGTTGGTACTTATTTTGGTATCAATGGAAAGAGGAGGACCATAGCTATCTATTGGTACCAAAATAAAGTGTATGTGATGTTCCTGTTTTGTGTTAGGCATGTTGGTACTTCTCTCCTGAAAGGGGGGGGGGGGTTGTTGCCACTCCCCCTCTATCCATCTTTGGGATCACCATGTATCTTACCTATACCCCGGTGGATGTTTATTTTTGGATGAAAAGGAGCGGAACATGTCAATTGACAATTACATTAAATAATTTGGCACCAAAAAAGGGGGTTTTAGCAAGCCGGGGAAAAAACCTGAAGGGGGGTGGTAACCACCCCCCTTCGGTAGACGAGGGTTAACAAGATTTAACAGAACAGAAGAGTCGTCGTCTACTCTACCTTCCACTGACCAGTCCAAACATCTAATTTTACCTGATGTATATCGAAAAATACTACGCAAGGTTATAACGTTTTCAAATTGAAATTTGAACAAATATTTGACAAGATCCTAAATTAAAATCTACAGCTTAAAATCTTTCTAAGCCATATTTCAATAAAACTATGACAAATTAGATACATTTGTAACTAGATAGGATTTTGTGAAACTGATGTAAGTCTAATGACATCAATCTTACAATTAATTCCTAGTGTCTCAACTTACAGATTGTGTAGTTCCGAGGGCTAAGTCTAGACCAGTGAGGTGTCCTTAATCTCGGCCGTTCTATTTGTTGATGCTTATGAGATATTCAGAGGCAGCCAGGTTTGGTACACTTTAATTTGATTTTATATGGCTACAAGGTGAAATTATACCTGGAACTATTCAGTCATGTTCAATTTATACTTTCAATGTCCTGGCTGCTGGCGACAATCATGTTTAAACATGATATCATGGACAAATATAACCTTCGCAGAAGCACAGCTAACTAGGTTGAAGATACAAATTACATTTAAAAATGCGTACCTAAATATGTATGAACATAACAAGGCACTGAGCATTCACGATGTGTTGTCACTGAGCATATATGCTCATAGATTTAAACCACGAATTCACTATGATTATATACTGATGTTTAAAGAAAATATAGCGCCAACTCCACGTGCGCGTTAGAACAAAAAATATCGAAAGAATAAACCTTTCTGTTTGTTTCTTCATCATGCTATTTTGCAGGTTCGTGAGTATTAATACCTTTAATCAGTAGAACTATGTTAGCTTTAAAGGGGGGGTAACCCGTTACCACGGTTTTCGATGTCGTGAAAACTCGCACTCGCACTACATGTATACTTAGGTGACGATGAGTATACGCATAAAACCATGAAGCCGGATTTTGGATATGGTTGCCATGGTAACCGAACAATCGACCAATCATATAACTTTGATTTATTATACAAATTTGGAAATGTTGTAGATCTATCTGTACTTATCATCTGTGCCCAATTTGCATGACTATTATTTGTAAGAGGACATCAAGACTACACATTTAATTGAATAACGTGGTTTTTGTTTTCAAATAGATATCAGGTGAATATTTTGTTTTATGTTTTAAGGTGGCAGGGATTATTGCAATGTAAAACAAACACCCACCCACCCAACCAACCACACAAACGCACACAAATAAATATACATTTGTTACAATTTGCTATGTAGAACCAAAGAGCCAAAAAGGCAGGTACATATTTTTATCAGATTATAGTTGTAAGGTATAATCTCTGTTACAAGATGGCGAATGCTTCATTCGAATCAGCAATATAATCTATGGATATGTTGATTTTAATCAAACTAAGTGCTAACAAAATTGAGTTTCAACTTACGACTGGAAAATATACATTGCTCCAATAACCAAAACAGGGATTATCAAAAAATATTGGGAAAAGGAAAGTGTACCAGAAGGTGTGGTTATCGTAATGAAAAGTTTATCAAACTTTCACAAAAACTATCAGATTTATATTAATCCCTAAGCAGTTTTAGTATACAAATATATACTGCCCTGGTTAAAGCTATAGGCCCGAGGTGATTGCAATAGTGATATTTTACTGAGTGGTGTACTATCTGTACCAAAAAAGGGGAAAAAAAACATTGTGCAATTAATAATATTATAACACTCTTCATCTCATTCTCAGAAATAATGAAATGGACTATTTATTTAAGGGGTTGCGATATGCTGCTTACATTAGAAAAACAAGAGCTATGTTAGAACAAAAAAATCTCCAAACAAATATGGATTTTAATAACCATGACCGTCGCAAAACCAATGTTGCTAATTTGCTTATTACCCTTCCCCCGAAAAAGGGCATTAGAAAGCAGTCCCTTCAAGCTGTATATCTTAAAATACAGTTGTTATAAGTTTACATGTTGAAATAAATTACTTAGCATCGAAGATGATATACGTGTTAGGGTATCTTGTGGATGCCAAAGCCAGAAAAAAAAAACTTTCAAAACAAAAAAATGAACCTTTTGCACAAATGATCTACATTTTGTATATAACACAATTTATTTTATTGTTTGTTAATTATAATGATTGCTTCAAGACTTTTGAATGTCCAAAACAATTAAAAAGACATTTGAAACATAGTGCGGCCTCTAGATTTAAATATATATATATATATATATATTTGCACGGTTATAAAGCTTTTATATACATTAGCCCCCCTGAAATTATTAAGCCCAAATCAGCGGGCCTGTGGGTAAAACAGAACGATTTTTGTAAATAATGTCACCGGCGACATAACTCAGCAGACGACGCGAAAATGGCGTGTAAAACAAGAAAACACACGCCAGAGTTGATTCTCACGGCATGCACCATGTTTGACCGGTCTGTGACCATTGTGGTTTTAATATCAATGATACGAGTCTATGATATTCATGTAATAGAAACATTTGTTGATTAAAGTTACGGCAAACTTTAAAATTAGCCTACAAATTACCTGAGTGTCTTTAGCCTCTTATTGATGTCCCTATCTGCTATTGAGTATGTTATTTTATGTGTACAATATATCTCTATTCTTCCAATGGCCTAGACTATCAATTTGCAAGCAATTGAAGAATTTCATATTTTCTGAATGTGCCAGTGCCGCTTTAACATGGCAATAATAATGAACACACTCCCGAATTCTTATGATACAGATATCCTTATGTTCCACTCTAATATTGCGATTATGTCAGAATTAAGAGACCTTTTGCAGTTGAAAACATGTCCTCAACACGAAGACTCTCCAAAATACCTACCGTGTGTCCAAAAAAAAAAAAAACACGCAACACTTGTGGGCAAAAATTTGAACAAAAGCACGTCACTACTTATTCTTTACTGTAAGGTAGATGGGACTGTAAAGCTAGGAAATCCTCAAAGTTCATAAAAATAGATTCAATATTATTTAGATAGACCCCAGAAGTCAAGTAACCCGCAGGAACCATTTTAAAGCCAAATTGGAGGCACTCTTAACTACAATACGACACGGTACAATGTGTTCAGAACCCCAATATGAATCCCACCACCCTTTCCTTTATTTAAAAGACAGCTTCTGCAACACATTTCATCTAATGTTTTTCCATTGGTAAAAAACAGCTGAAACCCATGCATTAGGAAGTTATGACCAAACAAACTCTTCGTATTGTCCAATAAGACAGCACGGAATAGAGCTAATCATTCATCAATCATTTTTAACGCACACAAAAGTTTATTTTAACTAACCCAAAATTTAATGACAGAATGAATATACTACTGCATTGTTATTGAGTTTTGTGTTGAAACTTCATAAAGTTGAGAATATAACCTTTTTTTCATGGTAACCAGCAAGTTCAGCCCAACCATTTTATTCATTTTGTGTTATGTGGATTTTGCCATGACTTAGGCTATAGCTAGTTTTATACCGTCCCTTGAAACATGTTTTATCACCATAAATTAATGTTCTATCTTATCATTTTCAGTATCACGTATGTAAATACAGTCATTTGACCCAGTAGAAGTTGTTCTGCAAGAAATTTGGGCAAGTAAATGTTGATTGCAATCAATATTGTATTTGCCATTCGGTTCTTCATTGCCAGTCTCGTGGTTACCTGCTCCTCATTTTTGTAAAATGGGTTCTGCAGGTTACTTGATTGTTGGGATGATATCTTAAAAACTATTGACTCTACCGTTATAATTTTTTCAGGAATAATAGCTAACAGTCCCGTAGTCCCGTCTTACCTAACCACAAAGAACAAGTAATCACGTGCTTTTATTAAAAACTTATGGCGCCTGCTACCAAGTGTTGCGGTTTTTTTTTTGGGACACACGGTATATATGTAAATATATTTCCTTTTTCGAAGAAGTTCTGAAGACAACGTTGCCTAGCAGTGCAGTCATGATATGTAAAAAAAAAACCACTTATTTTTTTTATTGATTAATTTCACTATTTCTATTTGTCCACAATTGGAATCCTATTTGATTCCCAGAACTGTTGGCTTCGAAGATGACAGCAGACTAAATATAGCTTTACGCTCATGTGGAATTTAAAATATATTCTAGTGTCGCACAGATCTACTGGCCAATAGTTGTAATGGTGAACACTGTTTTTATAATATTCCATAGCTAGTTTTCCCCATATCTAAGAAAGGCATTATATCATTTTACATTATCCAATAGAAAAGTTTATTGATGACATCATTTGAAATTACCTTCATTTTTAAATCTTTGACAAGCACCATACGGTACCTATAAAAATCACATGCTATTTATAGTAGCTTTGTCTATAAAATGTCTCTAAACATGTAAACACATACTGCAATAATAATAGCACTAGGGGAATTCCATTTTCCTCTTGTATAATGAAACAAGGTACTTTTCTTGTTAGGAATCTTTTCACAAACTTACATACATAAATAAAATAAGTTTTAATCACAAAATAGGCGATACTTTAACACATAATTAAATTGTGATGTAAATTAAAAGCATAACTCCTATTTTTCTTACTAAGGTTAACTTTACTATTTAAGAAATTTATTAGAAACTGGTCCCAGATAGCAAACATCTTTGCACAGTCCCCAAAACAAATGTGGGACCTACAGGATGATTATCACAGAACGTGTAACAATCTGAATTGAAAATACCCATCTAAAAATAATTTTATATTGGAAGTACCTCAATCTAGTGTAGTGAATAAAATGTTTGAAATGGAATGGAACAGGCCCGCACGCAGTGTGGTGTTTGCTGGGTGCACCCCTCCAATTCCACAAATGGGGCAAATGTTCACTTTTGCTGATTTTGTTGACTAAAAGGACCAGAATTTATAGAAGATGTGACAAGAAAGTTAACTTTTTGGTGATGAGATGTTTAGAAAACAGGACCATTTTAGGGGGTTAGGTCCGCTTTGACACAACAGGTCATTTTTCGAAGTTCCCGTCCCCTTAAAAATCATGCGTACGGCCCTGGAATTGAACAATCTCCTAATTCAAATCCAATGTTTCATATTGGAAAGCTCGTTGTTAATAAGTGAACACATATTCCATGAATCATCTTGCAATTTTTTTCTAGTACCTTCTAACTTACAAAGAAGTTAACTTTGAAAGCTATCATCACTATTATCTATATCCACCACCTCGGAATTTCTTTTCCATTTATTAGGTATGGCAGGCATGATTGAAAAGTAATCCAAACTGTTAATATAAAAGTTACTTGGATGATTTTGGTGCATGGACTTTCCAATTTGTATTTTGACAAAAATAATAATAATAATAATAATATAATAATTAAGGCTTTTGTGATTCCGTTTTGGTCTACCGCCTTTTACTCAGAGAGGGAGAGGGGGGGGGGGGGGGGGGGAAAATTTTTTTTTTTTTTTTTTTTGGAAACAAGGATGACCAACAACTTACAAGGCACACAACAATACTTAGTACAAGTCAACCTTTCTCAAGCAGGAAAAAATACATCAAAACTAAGAGAGCAAGCTATTAACACCCCTGGCAAGTGCTACATCAGGACAGCAAGTTCTCTACCCATCACGACTGTTTAACTGTTAAAAGTACATAAGGTACATGAAGGAAATAAGTGCAATTATAGCATTACCACTTACCAAGTTTACACATTCATACTCTACTGTGCCCAGTGACTGGACTGGTTACATCAACAGCGACATATTGAACTCTTCAAAGCGGCAAATCAAGGAGACACAAGGAGAGCATAAAATCCATTCAATACCCCCTCTTAAGTTACCTAATCAAGATACC
>JAMKCH010012253.1:0-79062 GCA_023653785.1 Ophioderma brevispina
TTGTGGTATGTGGAAACAGCGATCCAATTATGTTAAGTGGTTACATTTTGGGTCACATTTTTAGCCAAGACACACAGACATGTAACACACAACCAAAGCAGTCCCTATGTGACCCCTGCAGATGCACAAAAAGGTACATCAATTAACTACGATTATTCCTACTTAATTACTTCAGATTAACTCAGTCCCCTATATAAGCTATTATTTTGGCTGTACATAAATTTTTCTTCATTTCTTTTTTGATGAGTTGCAACAAGTTATAATTATATGAAATGTCATCTACTTAGTTGTCCATTAGACCAGCAAATGATTGATCATTATTAATTATCTATCTTCCCCTAGCAGAATTCTGTAAGAGTCTCAGGGATTGCAATACGGTTACTAAATTTGCATTACATGGAAAAAGTGCCCCAGATGACACTCATTACCTTTGTTCTGGCAGAAAAAGAAATGCTGAGAGGCATTTTGAGCTGTAATGTCCAATGAGAAATTGACTGTATCGTCCCCAGCTGCAGACCGTCGCAAGAGCGCTGCCAGGGGTCACTGTGGCCCATTACAATATGCTGTGTATTCTATTGTAATGTTTTCTGGTGCTGTGTCCTTCAACTCAACTTTCGATGTGTTTTTCTAATATGAAGAAAAAGTACATTATTCATGCAGTGATTCGTCAAAGCTCAAGGAATTGGAGCTAAAGTAAAATGAAAAAAATTGATCCTAGGCAGGGAGCAAATATGCATATTGATGACACAGTGCATGTTTTATTTACTTGCAACGCACGACCACTGCCTCCAGCCAAATTTCATCAAATTTTAAAATGAGCCAATTAGAGCAAATATCCAAATGAGCTAAGTGGTGATCTCCAATACATTGCCCTTGGTAATGTGACCTTTAACCCACATGACATGCAGGTCTCTATGGGCAACATATAATTTAGTTTGGTGGCACTTGGAGTTAAGGTGTCCCTGCATCAAGACTTTTAAAAAGTGCAAAAACTACACTTGTTACATTTCAAAAATTGATAATGCCTATAACTGGGAGATGGTTATTTTCACCCCCCACCCCCCGTAAAAAAACTTAAGTACAAAAAGAAAGACTTATATGAAGGAAGGTAGAAATTATAATATTCCTTGGTTTTAATTGTATTATAATCAGAATGTAACATGTACTTACTGGCATAATTGTCTTGACAAGTGTGACAAATTATTTTCCCGAATCGGCAGCCCAGTTTCTGCTGTAGCGCCCCCTCAATGTTATTCTGGAAGATTTCTGCGGAATGTCAAACAAGCCACCAATACAATTTAAACAATGTACACAGCTAACTCCTATTTTGATCCACAATGATTAACAGTGATTGAATCTATTGACCAGTCGTCAATTAAATCAGAAGGCCACGTGAAAGTGGATATTTGATATTAATTCTAAGGGCGCATTTTGTCTGTAGTCAGATTTTTTATTCCGTCAGTTCACTAGAAGTTTGTGGCATGTCGATGATTCCATTCGTCGAGAGTTAGTATACTTTACCCAATCAATACAATAGGGAAATTAGATGTGACGATACCAGATCGGATTAAGGCCATAATAAAAAAAAATGTCTCTTTTAAACAAAAAAATAATTAAAAAAAAGGGCACGGCAAATTGCCACTGAAATAAATTCCAAAACACTCTGAAGCATTCAACATAAGAAAAGAACATAATAGGAATACGTAATTAGTACCCGCCAAAGTCTTTTACGTCAAAAGGAAGATTAGAAAATCTGAATGTTTACATTTATCGTCTATTGGGTTTGGATGCCAGGAATAATGCATGACATCTTGTCCAATCATTTGTCTAAGAACTAAGAGTTTTGGTCATATATTACGACTACAATATTTACGTGGGCTAATCCTCCTCTTTCGTTAAGAGGTTACCCGCTTCGATGTTCATGACACTTTATATGTTCTTGATTGACTTTAAACAGCAAAGAAAATTGCTAGCGTGTCTCAGACGGTAACTATGAAATGTATTCAATTGAATTCTGGTATGAGCCTTTACATAATTCGATACAAAAAGGTTCATGTAAAATGAGTTAAAGCATTATTCAGCTGAAACTAAATTGAGCATTTGCGTCTTCTGATATCAACAAACTCCCATCAAAATGAATTGTACTCTCGACAATAATGGTGTTTACTGACAAGAATAAAAATTCAGAATATAAGTAGTTTTTGCATGCTTTCCCAGACAATTCTACCATATGAAGGAGAATCAATGTACAAATATAGGGATCACTGCATGGTTTATAGATCTGCCGGTTTTAACTCACTGAGATATGCCATAGTTAGAATTCAGTTTTCACCTAGGAAAGCCACTAAAGGCAATGCCAGCCACAGCATTGGGTCGTTTGGTAAAAATAGGTTAAAGAATCAAGTGGAGTATCAGTTAAATGATCTCGTGTACCAGTGTGTATCGTTATAGCTATATATATCCCCCTCCAGTGTAACAATGCCACTAGTCCATACATACTCTGTATTAACTTGTATATAGGACTGGCGGGTAAGAATCAGAAAATGATCTCCCACACTGCTGTCTTGTCCTGTGTGTGTGTCTGTTAAGTATACCCGGATCGCTCGGCCATTACTACTTAGGCTTTGTTAACAGCCCCGTTTATTAGGGCGGGCCTGAGTAGTTAGTGGGTGGAGCATTCGCCTTGTGTGCGAAAGGTCCGGGGTTAAGTTCCCTGCCCGGGCGTGGATGTCCAGGAATTTTTCTAGGGTGTTCACGCTGAGGCATGTGGTGTATGTCATGTTAATAATGTTCCCTATGTTCTAGTATGCGATGCAGGTTTCTTCGCCACTTTGAATTAAAGATGTGGTTTAAGACATTCGATACTCACAGAATATACTTCATATTCGATGTCTGTCCCGGGCAACGATGGGAATGATGCTGTTATCCCTCACTAAGTGTTCAGCTGACTGATGGATGGGTAATCCTAGTAAAGAAAAACACAATAACCACGCCTTACCTAAACAGACGAAAATGCATGTGTTTCCTTGAAAATGGTATCTTGAGCAAGGTCATCGAGTCTATGAATTGGATTATGTGATAATAATGTACATAAATTTTACTACACTAACCAGGGGAATGTGACAGGTGGTAGTTCTTGGAGAACGAGATCCAGATGACAGAACCGTCATAGGCGTGACAATGCCACCAAGCTGCGGAAAACAACAAATAAACATGCCAAGTAGTAGTAAACATCCACTCCACCATTTTATGTATTTTTCATATATGGAATATACAGGTACCCAAACAATCTGTTAAAATTGGACAGTAAAGTAGTAAGTATAGTCCTTTCTGTGCCGAAGGCACATTGGGGTGGCTATCTCAGTTTCTATACATTCATGGACAATTCTAAGGTGTCAAAATGCAAAGCTTGCTTTACCATTAATAAGTGAAACATTACCTCTTAACTCACTTACCGCATCATTCACTTATGAATTCTGTAATTTCCTTGCAAGATCAATCTCATCCACAATATGCTCTAGTGTGATTTTTTAGTTTCATTCCCTCTCTACTCCCACCACTCGGAGGGTATTTCCCAATCCCAAGCATCATGGTGGTATTGTGCATATATCGGGAGTACTTGTGAATAATGCTCAGTAGCTCACTAGACACCACATGCAGGTTATGGATGTACACCATTGTTCATGCAGAGTGTGTTATAAAACCTCAATAACAAGCATATTTGGTCATTAACACTAGTCAGACTGGATCACACAAATATAGAAGCCTTTGACAGCCTCTTTTCAGACGTCACTGAGAATTATGTAATTTTGCACGAGAAAAAGCTCTCACATCTAAGTCCAAGGTGGCATGCACTCACTTGAGATTTGTTCAATTTGTAAAACAAAATTTACAACTGGTCACACAGCTGTGCCCAAAAAGATGTTTCAAAAAAGGACTTGTTCACTCAAAAACAAATAAACACTGCAGGTCAACTTGGAATGCAGAGTACCCTTAAAAATTCCACTGAGTGGTCTCAGTGGGGTTTGCACCAGGGACCCCGGGTGCACCCAAGACAGAACAACTAAACCACAAGCCACATTTCTCCCACCTAGGTCTCAACTTAAAAACCAAGTTGGTACAGTGCGCCAAATTTATTTTCACAAGCCTTTTTTTACATGAAAATGAGTACTCCACCAAATAACTTTTCAGTATCTACACTAGAAGATACAACCAATCTTACCAAAACCAGAACACCTTGCCTAATTCACAAACCACATAGTTGTGACTCAGCCAGGAAACCTTGGCTAGACAAAAATCTTACCAAGAAAAGATCACATGGATATTGTCGGCTAAGGAATCCTACATCTTCCAAACAAGATAACAGCCCACCGTCACACTCTGCAGGTTGATCAAGAACCATGGGCCTTCAGACAGTAAAACGCTACAGGGGATCGACGAAAGAGAAATATTTGAAAATGCATGACTAGCTTAAAAGTGAAAGAAAGGCTGTAGAATTTACTAAGTTACTTTTTACTGGAAACTGCAAAATTAACAGAAACGGAAGAAAACAGCAGTGTTAAAATATGAATCACCATTCAATGCGTGTGTAGAAAAATGTCCATGGACAGTACTGACTAAAATATCCGATTTTGGCATTATTAGGGTCTTTTGGTATTGCACTAATAGGTTATGTTAGGAAAAGTCATACTTTTATTAAAGGACATGCAAAGACCTCTGATTTTTTAAGATTATTTCAATTTCTGTTTAGCCCATCCCGGGATAGTGCCTTTAAATCATCGATTTATCACAAAATCACTAAAAAAAGGGCAAGATCCATATACCTAAAGAAAGCCATCAGAAAATGGCTAATAATAGTTACGAATGGTACTGTTTACGAATAGGACCGATTGTGATGATAAGGTATGCAAAACCTTTACTTGGCAGGAGCCCATATTGCTAACACCTAAATCCTCAAAGGCCAATGAGACGATTGCTTTTCCCACTCAGTGCAATAATAAGCTTAGATGAATAATCTATTAAGATCCTGGTGTATTTGATTCTGCATGAGTTTTCATACAGTGGTCAACACTGATTGTTTCAAGTCCTCCAGCTGATGAAACCTTGGGCACAATATTCCGTAACAAAACAAATCTCAAGCTTGCAGAAGAGGTCATTAAAGCCACAATCAGTAATCATTTTACAAATCATGAAAAACAACATTTCTAGGGAATGGTTGAAGTGAAGGATACATACAAAAATTATGCATAATGTACTTAAACAATAGATAAATTTTGCTATAATTGGGAAACACTATGAAAATATAAAACCCATTTAAAGCGCTCGGTGAGTTCCCAAAGAGGGCACCCCAATTTTCAACACTCTGTTTTTTGCATATACTAATGCTTGCGGTGGGCAAATGACCATCTTTTTTCAAACTAGTAGTATTTCCTGGCCATTTTGTTTCTCATGTTCTTTTCGTAATTCGACTACTGACTATTCTATTTACTGCTTTGCGTCCTGCAATACCATTTTTGTAAATTGAAGCCTGTTGCAATTCACACAATATTTATTATCTTTTCTTTGCAAATATTTTAGACTATACGAAGCACTGTGTGTGAGTTTCAAACAGAATAGGTTGGAAGAACATTGGCCTTTTTGAAGTTATGTCTAAAATTGCCAAAATTCCCCCTTGACTTTACATGCAAAAATGTAAAATCCTGGACCAATATCAAACATTCATTTGGATATGCAATGGTTGCCATAATCGTTTTGTGCAGCCAAACTGGCCATAGAATGCACTTCATTTAAATAGAAATTGTTTTGAATTTTAAAAAAAAGTGTTTATTTGCCCACTCCTAATAATGCTTGTCCATATCCTAATCACTGTGTGGTACCCAGCTCAAATCAAAGTCTTCATATAGAAAAATCACAACTTTGTTAAAAATCCCAATCTGGATTTTTTGTTATACACAGTATCCCAGGGCACGTTATAAGTACAGAAATTTCAGTGCCATGAACACAAAATCTGATTCCTCTCTTTTTGGATTAGGTATCTTTTTAAAGTTCGAGTTTGAATTATTTTTATTACTACAAAAAAAAATATATTTCAAAAATCTCTCAGAGTCCAGCCTTTAATTGTGTGTAGCTTAAACACACTATCAGTGATTCCCGGGAAAGAGTAATATTTGGCAATTTGCATATTGGTTAAAGTTAAGGTTGGTATTCTGAAGGGGCGACTAAATTTAGACCTGGGTTTAACCCAGGTTAGTCCTACAAGCGGGGACCTCTTTTTCTACAACATACTCTAAAAGTGTTCTTTAAAGGGTGAGGAAAATTCATCATGGATGGCTGTTCCAGCCCATCCATGAGGAATTTTCTCACCGTTACATTTAACTTTCACAGTATTTTGAAAGGAAAAAGGTCCCCTCGGTGGACTAACCCTGGTTTAAAACCCGGTCTAAAGTTAGTCTCCTTTCAGAATCCAAACCTATAGGTTTACTTTGAGTTAAAGCAGACTCAGAGTTTCCATGAGGTGGGCCCTCGTTTTCTAACAAATCTATTTTTTTGCATATCATAATGCGTCCACTTACTAGCCATTGTGTGAAATAGCTAAGATCAATTCGAAGTCCTTCATAACGAAAAGCCACTAGTTGTCCCGGCATTATGTTATTTACACAGTATCTATAATACTGTTATAATATCAAAAGGTTTACTATAGCAAAACGAAACAATTGATCACCTCAACTAAAAGGTGTTTGTTCCGATTATGTGTATTGTGTTTTCTATTGATATGAGAGCCTGGCATACCCACATACACCCTGTCAAGTACCGTGGGGAAACAAACTTGCGGTTTTGATGCTAGACGCAATAATGCATGTTGCAAGCATATTCAATACGGTGCTTATATTGCTGGTAACATAAAAACGGCGGTTTTTTTGTATTTAGATCTTGGGAATGAAATGGATTTCGTGGCTCAAATTTCAGGACGACAATGAGAAAAAGACGGCTTTTCATCTGATATCAAAATCGATTAATACTTACAGGTAAATCGGGGGGGGTCCAAAGACGATCGGAAACGCACCTTTAAAGGCTGACTCAGAGATTTCGAAATATAAATTTCTTGAGTTAGTAATTAAAAAACAATCATCTAGAACTAAAGATAGATCTAAAATGCTTAATCCAAAGTTAGAGATGAAATCAGATATTTCATTTTCATGCAGTCAACATTTATGCACGTATACCAGTGCCATAGGATACCGTGTATAACAAAAATTCCAGATCCGGAATTTTATAAAAAAGTTGTGATTTTCTATGATGAGGACTTTGATTTGAGCTAAGTTATTTCACATAGTGATTAGTATGTGGCAGCATTATGTAATGCAAAAACAGGAAATTGTGAAGGAATTTAGTGCGCGCCTCATCAGGAATCTCTGAGTCAGCTTTAACTTAGGAATTGAAGTTTTCAGGTGACTATCTTCGGAGTCGCCCTTAATAGCAGCATCCATCATTTATCTGTGTTCTACATGTTTTTCCTCACCTTGGCCATCTCCAGCATAATGAATGAAGAATCTGTCACCGTATAATCACTAGAATGACGGGCTTTCTCACGCCAACCTTCTCCGACTGGAGTGATAGATGGAGGGAGATAGAGAGTGATAAGGGCAAAAGGGGGTCAATAGTAGTAGGTCCTTCTTGTGTAAAATTTGAAAAGCTACAATGGGATATTTTGGATGGATTCATTTTTTGGAAAGAGTTTCCATATGTCCCCCCCCCCTTTAAATTCTAAAAAATCACAGGAAACAAATTAAATTTATTTAGGCCTAACCTAACAAAACCCCTACCCTAAGGCAAATTAAAAATAATTTGTTACGTACAACTTTAAAAAGGTGGGTACTATGAACTCCTTGCCCTCAGTTTTCATATTTTTTCAAAGTAACATTTCAATTTTCCCTGACTTGCAAATGCAATGCACCAATTCAGTGCGTTTCAATACACGTCAACTTCCTTGCTTTGGTAGACAAAAATGCAACTTCCGGTGGGACTCCCTTAGCAACTCCATCTGGGAACCCAAGGACCATGAACACATTACAATAAGCATGTTTTGAGGAGCAACCACCCTTGTTTGCTTATTTTATTTGAGTATGTGTTTGGGTCCCAGCGGGCTAGATTAGTGCACAGGTTAACCGTTTGAATACTCCCTGTAATTGCTTGGAGTTTAGTATAAACTGTGAGCACATCATCACACATTAAAGCAATCCTACATTAAAGCACTCATATGTATGCCATAAAAAGAACACAATAAACATACAGGTGGAAAGCAGTCATTCACGTTAAGCATTTTATCAAGCTAAATATTCAAGTTTGCTGTGTAAAATCAATTGTCGTGACAAATTACACGCGTATCTGTCGACTTTCTTGCCACATGTTTGGAAATCGCCACACAGAGCAAATAGCATGGCAATTTGATTATACTCAACCCAATATTAAATTTAAGCTAATATGAAATATCATATTATTGTTATCCAATATGCACAAAATCTCACTGCTATTTATTCAACAATGTCTATTTTATGAAATTACAAATTTAAAAAATGATTATTACATCCGACTCTTCCAGTTTTCCTTTTGTATCTAGAAATTCAAGCAATTTTGAGCAACATTCTTAGATGCTCTAATCAAAGCTTTCACTGAATATTGAAGGTGCTGACTAGCACTTATCCAGTTAACACTTTGTTGTATAAGGGGGGTCCACTTAGACCCAACATTTTCTTTTTTCACAGCGCCAATGTGTTAAAAGCTAAATTATTTTTGTCCCAAAATTTTTAAATCACTTTTCAAATCGTATTAATCTCTTTTTTTTAAAAAAAAAAAAAATCAAATTTACCATGGTGTTTTTATGCTAATTAGCATAAATAAGCATTTGGTGCCACTATTCAAAACTGTTTTGCCCCTTAAATCATACTGGCGTAACCTTTTCCGTTTTTATTGCATCAATGTAAATTATTTTATTTTCTTCCAATTATGAGTCAACTTTTATGGAAAAGTCCTTTGGGAAAGTGGGTTTTCATTTATCAGCGGAGATTTTGTGTGTGAATCACAAAATCATTTTGGACTGCGCTATTTTTAAATCGGGACAATTTTCTTTTTCCTGTTTATGGTCTTTGATGTACCCCATCAATAACCAGAGTTTTTTGGTACACAAATTCATGGTCAAAAGTTGTTTTTTTTTTTTGGGGGGGGAGTCAATGTGGACCCTTATACACATATGGGAGTTGAGCAGACCTTATACACATTAGTGTTTTTAAAAGCAGATTTTACCTACAAAAACTGGCACAAATGGGCAGATTTGGAATTAAATTATTGTCTATATTTGTAATGAATTACTCCAGTATTTCAATTGACACTTTTTTAAGCAAGTAAACCTTTTTGGCAAGAGTTCCATATGGTACCCTTTGAGTTCTACATTTAACAAATTCGTATTTTTGGCTAGGGTTAGGGCATTTGTTAGTGTGAGCATAAATAAAATATTTTTTTCCTGTAAATTTTTAGGCATACATCTGGAACTCTTCTTTCCCCGTGAAGATTATTTTGAATTCTGTGGTATTTGACAAGCCAAACCAACTGTCAACTCTGTGAGCATCACAATCAAAGAGTTTCTTATATGGTGAACACATTACTTATGAAAAGCTTTTCTTAATAAGAGATTATGCAATGTTTCTAGAGAGAAGGGGAAGTTTCATATCCAAGACTAGAAAGCTTTAGTACTATTGTCATTGATTACTGTATATCCATTTGCAAACATGAATTTTCCCAGACTGGTAGTAATAGTTTATATTTTATTACAAGTTTTCATTATTAATTTTCACTGAATCAGCTTCAGTATCGTTTTTATTCATTGATCTGCACATTTTAGTTTTAACACATTTGAAATTTTTTAGTTTTTCAATTTGTCTTTTTGTTTCACTTTGGAGATAATTTATGATGCTCACAAAGAAAAATTAAACATTCCCGTTCTGTCAACTCATATGTTGTCTCGTATTGTGGTTTGTGAATGGGTTCAAAGGTCAACATAAGGTCTTTCATTAGAGGGTCATACACTCCATATGCGTCTTGGATCAGGTGATTCTCCTGACCAAGTATAAAAGTTAATCGGTTAAAGTAAAGACTCCGAGTCCTGTTAAGAGCAGGGTTAAATATATTTTACCAAAACACATATACATAACACGCAATGCGCATACACACGACACACACAACATGCGACCCAAGGAATATCAATGTGCAATCTACATGTAATGCCACACAATTAAGGGGTGGACGTGTGTTCTTTTTACGTGCAAGCTGTTTTGAGAGTTGTGCATTCAATTTAGCACCACTGCTGGCGGCAATTTCACGGCAAAAGAATGTGCATTTGAGGTGCAAAGATTCAGCGCGATTTACCGGGATCTCTCTGCATTTTTTAGCGCATAAGAATGAAAACAAAATCAAATCACCCCATTCAGTTTGCAATCCTCTATGCATACATTCCACTGCTTGAACAGTGCATACCAAATGTGTTGCAAACTGCTCTTGCGGCCCAATGCGGTACCCAAATGGATAAAAAGACTCAAAATGAGTTGTTTTAAGCAGTTAATGGAAAAAAAGTAAGTCGGTGGACCCCATTTTTATTTCAAAAATTTGAAAAACAAACATCAGGAGCTCAACAAATTAGAAATTTAAATTTATCCATAGTATTTCATTTTTAGGCATCAAACGTCAATTTGTACTTTTCCCATAGACGGAATAGTTTCAAAATGTGATAACATATCTTTTTTGTTTTGGCTATAGCTCAAAAACAAGTCGGTGGGACCCTCTATTTTGATGTATATTCTTGATCAGGCCCCATATAAAATACATATATTACGATTTTGGAAAATTCGATTGGTAGTTTCACAACACGGCGAACCCGTTAACTGCGCAACTTTACCTCAGAAACAGGACTGTATTATGATGGTGAATGTTGCCTTGTTTACCTGGATTACAGCTGATTGGCTGAGGGCATCCATACCGCCCTCCGGGGCATCAAGGTTACCTGAAGCTCTCTGCTTACTTCCATTCCTCCTGTTGAAATAGAAATAAACATAATCATGAGGTAGATAATGGTTGTATCCAGGAACACCATCATGGCTACCATTTGTGTAAGGACTATAGAAGTGCAAAGTGGTTCAAATTTGATTGGTTTGATTTTCCCTCCTATGGTGCCAATGTGCTCATTTTGTTAGTCTGTCAGTCACTCCTCAATCAACTAACATGCACCATCTAAAAGAAAAGGACATGGGTGTTTCACTCACAAACACCTTCA
This sequence comes from Ophioderma brevispina, assembly GCA_023653785.1. Taxonomy (NCBI): domain Eukaryota; kingdom Metazoa; phylum Echinodermata; class Ophiuroidea; order Amphilepidida; family Ophiodermatidae; genus Ophioderma; species Ophioderma brevispina. Next base: position 11,321 of record JAMKCH010012253.1, read on the forward strand.
ATGACAAAGGTGTTTGTTCAGATTCCTGTTATCAGTTTCTCTACTTGATATGAGAGCCGACACTTGTACACTCAACCATGGAAACAATCTGGCTGTTTTTGACAGTAGAAGCGATAATGTATAATGCAACACCTTATTCACTCTGTGCTAGTATTGATGTTAACCATTAAAACACCAGTTTTTTTTGTCTATATCTTGGAAAGAATTGGACTTGAGGCTGAAATTTAAGGACCACAAAGAGAATTCTGTCCTTTTCATCTAATATCAAAATTGTACTACTTCCAAGGTAAGACAAGAGTTGAAATGAGCACCTTTAAATATACACAAGCCGTGTTCACACAGCTTGTGGGAGGACACAAACAATTTTTTGCGTGTAATTATATGGCGTCTCATTCACACTGTGTTAGTAGGCAAGCGCTTGTTATAAGGTAAAGATATACTTTGGTGTTGGTGTGTTGTGGGGTGGGGGGGGGGGTTTGACATGAGTACTTTGAATTAGTTATGATTTGAAAAATAGAATTTCTTGAGATACTAAAATTCTCACATTTTGAGATGTGCGTTGGCCAGGTTAAATCGCCCATCAGACAGCACACACTTACATCTTACATAGCCAAGCCTTGAATTTTGTACATCAAATAACGTGTTTATTTGGTGGGCTCAAGTTTCATAGTAAGTTTGTTTTCTAACCAAATCACTACACTTCCCCCATTAACCAGAAAACTGTTTGTCAAGTTTAAACAATAACAGTCAATTGAGGAAATACTAAGTGATGAACAATCTAACATCCTGCCATGTGCCTGTGGCCAACAATCTCCTGGCATACACCTAGACTATGTCGCCTTAAGCAAACCATTTCAGAGCCAATAACTTGAATAAATATAAATTGAGGGTTATATGGCAGCACATAGATGTATCACATGGCAGCTCTTGCACTTGCAACCTTCTCGCACTCACAAGATTCCTTCCCACCCAAGTCCTTTTACCACATGTACTGTATCATATAGGCACCAACTGGCTGATTTGATTGGTTATTTATTGTGTAATATGATGAATTAACCAATCAGGAGACACGGTAAGAAAAGCATTCATATAGTAGGTGCTTTTTGATTGGTTACTGAGAGGTTCAATATCATGTATATCATGTAATGAGCAATGCAGAGATATTCTATAAGTAGACAAAAACCTCAGTTTGTTAGCCAGACTACCAAATTTTCCCTCAATTTTTTTTTTTAAAAAATCAGTATAGCTAATCTCTGAAATGCCTTGAAAAGAACTAGTTTGATACCAATTTCCAGTGGTGGCACCAAGGAGGTGAGGGAGAGGGGCAATTCCCCTTTTTTTTTCTTCCCCTCCCCCCCCCCCAAGAAAAATGGATGCATTTTTTTTTTGGCAAAAATCAGCTAATGGGCCAAAATCATCGCCAAATTGGGGGTAAAAATCAGCAATGTGGGGCCAAAAGTTGTTAAAAAGTGCTAATTTTATATATTCCTCCCCAAAAATTCACATCACTTTAGCCCCCATTTTTGCCTTTGCCGCCCCAGAAAAATATTCTGACACTGCAACTGCTAATTTTCGCAAGCTGTCATGAACTACAATTGTCATTGTTGCAACACTGAGTCATTCTTTTAGGTTACTTTTTAGGATTCACAACGATATTACCTGTAAACTAAGTCAAACCACATTTGTAACTTCCTGTAAATCTGTCTGTGTTTCATTAAGGGGAAGAACATTCTTAAAGCCATACGGAGGCTCGCACCCATCACCACGGTGCTTCTAATCTGCAAACAAACAAACAACAAAACAAGTACTGGCAATGTCAATGGTTAGCTTTGAATATCAAATCACAAACAAATTCATGGCACTATCATCAGTGTATCTAGGTTGGGTGAGAATCATTATGCATTTACTGTGACTAATATTCTGAAAAAGATAAAATAAACTCATATGCTAATTTGATTTGATTTATTCAAACAATTTCCTAGATAGCCCAAGAAAGCCTCTGAAGGATGTTTGTTTCTATTGGGGTGCATTCACAGGGATGGGTCAGTCAGGGGTTAACACGCTCTCTTTTCTGACTGTGATATACATGTGCAGGTACAGCTCCATGTCAACGACTTATATAAGGTAGACAAGCGGATCCTCCACTAACGGCGTAACCAAAATCGACGTGCCCAAAAGTATTATAATGAGCATACGCACTTCATTATCATAGTTTTGGGCACCACCATATTTGGTTTACGTATCGTCGTATTTGGAAAGTCCTTATGCATATTTATGAGACACGCGAGTATTTTACGTTCGTCGTATTTAGCGAATGAAAACAATAACAACAACCGATGCCACATGCTATCACTCGTCCTCAAATATCTCTTTTCCTAAGCAAAATTAACAAGGGTCATCGGGAGACTCTTTGTACATTAGGGATGCAGGAATCTTTTTAGATTAATTATTGCAGAAAAATCGGCCGATCAGACAATGGAACACTGGGGAAATGCAACACTGATAACATAACGCGTGACGCAAAGGTTTTTATGTGTGTGCTTGCGCGACAACAGTGACGAAGCGCAGGTGCTTGCGCAACAACAGTGACGAAGCGCAGGTGCTTACGCAGCAACAACCAAGGTGCGCTGTGTGTGAGAGAAATCAGTTACGGGCTTGGGCTATTCCATAATACACGCGATTGACTTCTTCCTGTTATAGTTCTATGCTCTCTGTACATCCCTTCCAAATGATAGGTCATAGGTCAGTTGATTTTAACACCATGAGCCTGATCATGTGTTTAATCACGCTGGACCTTGACCAATTTGGAAAGTTTGAAAGCTGAAAAAAAATTACAAATGAGGTGCCTGACTTGTTTTTTGTGTAAAACAATAACAATCCACGCATCTCACTTTTCTCTTTTCACCTGTGCCCTGTTTAACTGGTAGAAAAGTTTTGTGATGAGTGGACATACGCATGAGTTTAGTATAGACTTAGAGTTACGTACCAGTTTTCGCGAACGTACCCTGGTAATGAAATTTTGAGTCCTACCTGGTGATGGTAATGAAGAATTTTGAGTGAAGTCATTTGTAGCAATATAGCAAACAGTAGGCATTTTCAGTGTGTTTATGCCATTGAAATACAAAATCATACAGACTGCATTGAAAACTAGTGCCAAACTTGATTCAAAATAATTCAACTATAGTCATTTCATAACCTCTTTATGTTAACGTCGCCTGCATCATATACTGTTCTATCTCACATTTTTTAGAAAATTTGGTAGTGTTAATATGACATTGAACTCTTCATAATTACAGAGTTTCAGACTTGGACTCTACCTAATTAATGAGATATTAATTAGCAAATTTGATCTATGTGCATTTAATTCAAATTTATTTTTTCACATACAGCGCTAACTGACATAGATTACTATGTGATACACTAAAAATAATGTACATGCATACTTTAACACGGCGACGAATATGTTACATACCAAGCTATCTGTGTTCTATCTAAGAAATCTAAATCGATAAGATTCATATATATTTATCACATACCGATCTATTTCAAAACCGCATCACATACAGCGCTATCTACATAGATAACTATGTGACGCACTGATACGACAATTGCGGCTTTTTTATAATACGGTGATGAATACGTTACACACTGGTCTATCAGTGTTCTATCTCAGACATCGTTTGGAAAAACATAAAAAAATCTTTGTCACATACTGATCTATAAGTTTACAGTCATATTAAACACTGTTGGCTAGATAACCAGCATTTATTTTTCACCGAATTAAAAACTCTGAAGTGTTTTCTTGATGATATTTCCTTTTGCCTGGTAGTAAATGACGCAATCGGTATGTTTCGAGCGTATTATGAAGGAAGATTTTCAATTGTGATTTTCTCGAAACACATATTTTGTGAGATAGATCAGTATGTGATGTAGCCGACGATAAGATACTCAGCACAAAACTGCATATCAAAAATGGCTAAAAATTTCGTCATTTCAGGTCGGATTCTTAAGACTCTTTTGCAGTCAAACAGATCCATGAATTCCCACTCAAAATATGGGCAAAATTGCCTATTTTTTGCTGTATCCTAAAAGGTGGTTTCCATTCAATTTTTAATTGTATCCCAAAAAGGACCCATAATGCAATTAGGATCCAGTACTATTTTTGCATATCATATCTCATTTTATCTGCTATTCCACAAATTTAGCACCACCACTATTTTCTGGAATCAGTAGTATAAATCACTTACTTGGAGGGCACCGTACTGACATAAGGCATCACTGTTTTGTCTACAAATGACCCAAAACCAAGGTGGAAGTCCTTTGTGATCTTCTTCATTTCTCTTGCTGTGGACAGAGAGGAAGGAAATGACAAGAAACAAGAAATATTACTCTCCACGACACAGTGTAATGTCCTTAAGTGATCCATGACCTAACCATGGGCGAGTAGATACACATTTAGTGTATCATTTTAAAGGCTGATTCAGAGATTTTTGAAATATATTTTTTTGTGTATTTATTAAAAATAGTCAACTAGAACTCAAAATAGTCACCTACAATGCTCAATTCCAAAGTTTGAGATGATTCGGATCTTTCGTTTCCGTGAGGTAAACATTTATGTGTAGTATACAGCGCCATACACTGTGTGTAACAAAAATTCTGGATCCGGAAAATTATAACAAAGTTGTGATTTTCTATATGAAGGATTTTGATTAGAGCTTAGCTATTTAACACAGTGATTAGTATATGGACGAGCATTATGTATATGCAAAAAACACAAATTGTTTGAAAATTTAGGGCGCCCTCCTCGGGAAATCTCTGAGTCAGTCAGCCTTTAAAGATCCCTCTAGCCCAATCTCTAATTGCCTCATCCCCAGAAACCCAGATTATACCTAAGTGGTCAAATTTGGTGTCTGTAGAAGTCTACTATTTTCTCATTTACTCTGTGAAATCTTGGGCTAAAAGATGGATGTTATGAGTGAAAATGTAACTCATCTTGATCGACCAATAATAAAGGTGCATTTCGTGATTTCACACCTTCCATTTTATTTATTGTTCACTAGATATCCTTGAGAAAAGCTTATTCACAACTTTTTAGTTGATCCCAACTTTACGGTTTTGTGTTATAAGCAAATGCTTGTTTCCCACGGTCCCATAGGCCACTGTGCTATAATTTCTGTCCGATCGCTAATAGCCTCGTCCCCAGAATTATAATGGAAGTGGGCAAAATTTTGGTATCTGAAGAAAGCTACCATTTTTCTCATTTACCCTGTGAAATCTTAGGCTAAAGAATGTTTGGTTTGGAAGTTAGGAGCGAAAATGTGCCTCATTTTGGTCCACCAATATTAATTTTACGCAGCTTACACAATCATGTTTTTATCTCTCACATCAAAACGAATTGAAATATTGGCGCAAAACTTTATGGATGGGGTTTGGGGTGAAGACCATTCTATCAAGATGAAAACTTTATATACTTAAACTATTGGGGTTTTTTTCATTATATTGATATCTAGATGTTATAATTTAAGCTTGTGAGTAGAAGGCTTTGGTGGACCATATATGTATGTTTGCCTCCAACCACCAAACAAAGTACAGGTAATAAAAAAAACAACAAACAAAAAAAAACTTTATATACTTAAAAGGCTGACTCAGAGATTTCCCTCTGAGGGCGCACTCAATTTTCAAACAAATCGTGTTTTTTGCATTATACATAATGCTTGTCCATATACTAATCATTGTGCAAAATAACTAAGCTCAAATCGAAGTCCTTCATATGGAAAATCACAACTTTGTTATAAAATTCCGGATCCGGAATTTTTGTTCTACACGGTATCCTATGGCACTGTTATACTGTGCGTGTTTAATGCATGAAAACGGAAAGTCCGGTTCATCTCTAACTTTGGAATTAAGCATTTTAGGTTACTATCTTTAGTTCTAGATGAATATTTTTAATTTCTACACAAAATAACTATATTTCGAAATCTCTGAATCAGCCTTTAAATTGGGTCATCCCCCTTTAACTAAAGTGTGGAAAGGAATTGATCAATAACCCCATCCATTGAATGAGCGAAATCTTCACAAACTCAACATTACTTACCTAGAGTGGATCCTAGAAGCTTCAGGTTTCTCAGATCATCTTCCATGGATTTGGAGAGATCCATAACATAGTATAAATCCACTGGATAATCTTTGGCTTGCCTAACTTGCATTATAACATTTTCAGCCTCACCTGAAAACAAAACAAACACACAAAAATATTTCTTTAATTATGCACTGAATACCAACAAAAGGCTAGTTACAACCCCAACGCACCCATAGGCTACAAAACACTACAGTGAGGAGAGAATATGCACCAAGTCCCAAGTGATGTGATTGCATCAACTTAGTGGGCGAAAGTATGGTAATATGAAACAATGACATCAAATTTTGTGTAATGAAAAGTCCCATGTAGGAGGCATTTACTGTTTCAATACTGCACCCACAGGTAGTAGTAGACTTTCAGCCATTCATTTGTCCCACTATATTTCTTTTTGAATCCAGTATTTTACATGTCGAAAATAGCGTAAAACTTCTAGAAACCGTGCGTACTTCAACGTAGATTTGTTAGATGAACAAACATGCCGTTATTAATCCCTGTGATATCAGTAAGTGGAACATATTTCTTGTAGAACTTAATTTTTTGTTGCCTCCTGTCACCTGTTAGTTTTGTTGGTTGTGTTGTATACTGAGGGGACCTGAGGGGCTACAACCCTAGAGATGTGGTACCATATCTACATCAACTGAACACACATATGAGAAGGAAATGCCTGGGCTGGGCCAGGCTCGTAGATGTGACGTGCCAACGTGCCATAGGCTGTCGTGGGAGTGGCATGTGGGAATCCCCCGGATCGAATTCCCACCAGACATCCTACTCTTCTCTTACTTTTCTCCCTTTATTCCTTCCCTTTCTTCCAGGACTAAGCCCAACTTATTGTAGGACAGGGTTTTTCAGAGCAACATGACTTCACATTTTCAGTAAATGTAAAAATTCACAGCTTCTGTGGTAAATATTTGCCCCAATTACAAATTTCGAACATTTCCATAAAGTCTCCTTACTAAAAGTTTATTTGAGGTATCTTTGGTAAAGAAAAGCCTCTTGCAAAAAAAAAAATTGAAAAAAAATACATCGCGGTCTTCGGACCGCAAGTGTCGTCTGCCATCGCGGTTTGTGAATGGGGCCAAAGGTCACATGAGGTCATCAAGGTCACATGAGGTCACCAACATCAACCCGCTTCTTTCCATCAAGTTACATCATCGTAGCTCTTACGAAACTCATACGGCATGCAATATATTAAAGCAATAATAGCACATTTTTTTTGAAGAGCGCCCCCAATTTTTCAAAAATTTTGAGATTTTTACACGGTTGCATTGGTAACTGGCTAGTAAACTATACCTGTGAATGGTTAAGCTCGAAAATGTCTATGTGTCACAAACGAAGGAATTTTGTAATTAGAATAATTATTATCGGAGATCTCCGATACTAATTCAACGGCTGCTGGAAACGGCTTTCCAATGTGAAATAGCCGGGAAATAGCGCCATATATGTGTCTACGCTCATCCATTAGTTGTTTCATTGGTTCAGGCAAATCAAGTTAGAGGTTATTTTCTCAAAGTGGCACTATTTCATCATGGACGGACATAAACGTAGCATTTCCAGCTCTGCTGTTAAGTCCAATCTGGGATCCCAATTCTAATTACAAAATCGCTTATTTTATGATAAATACACATTTTTTAGCATTCTCGTTCGCAGGTATAGTTTCCTAGACATTAACCAATGTAACTGTGCAAAAATATCAAATTTTGAAAATTGGGGGCGCTCTTCAAAAATGTGCCATTATTGCTTTAAGGGTTAACATTTTGATCACAGACACATACACAGACATACGACCAGAGTAATCCCTATGTGCCTTCTGCAATTCTTGTAGACGACACAAAATGTTACTACCTTCTTCGAAGATTTTGTAACTTACTTGCTCAAATTGATTTCAATTGATTAAGCTTACTTACGGTAATGCATTTGACCTGGCCTGGTGAGACCATTATACAGCAGGAATTTTGTTGCAAAAGTTTTCGCTTGCGCACTTTTGTAAAAGATGCCAAAAATTTTTGGAGACATACAGCAGCATTTACAAAAAAAGTTGGGTTGCACTCGCACAATGATATGAAAGCCGATTTGCGACAATCATATTTCATATCTGTCCATAAAGAGTCAACAGTTCATAATGTTATGTAGAAATTGCAACTAATACTCAATGGTTCTCTTGACTCTCGGAAAAGTTTGAAAGTTCATCGTGATAAACCTCCATAAAACGGGAAACTAATTAATAATTAGGTCAAGCAAAATAAAACGAAACAAATAAATGAGAGCACAGCGATAAGTGGTTTCCTCTCATATTTGGCACAATATACATTATAGTGTACAGGGTGGATAGAAAAGTTAACCCAATTAAGTTTAAGGTGCTTGCACATACTTCCTGCAGTCCTTTAAAGGGATAAGCAGCCATTTGTTGATCCAAAACATCAAAAAAATCATCAAAATTCATATTTTGGTATTTTTGTGACTGGGCATCGAGTTTGTGCTAATGACTGCAATGGTTGGCTTGAAATCTGTGTATTAAAGACAAACCAGTAACCTTTGTCCGATTCTGTAATTTCTATACGTGCGTATCAAAAATCCGACTTGAGATCAACAAAGCTTTTCCGTGTGAATATCCCAGATTATAAGCGTAATATTTATGCACCATGACCTGTACAGTTGACCTCAAACACAAAACATAAATTGATCTTTGTTTATTCTGTACGGTGTAAACTGCAATCAGCTGGATTTTGAGACGCCATCGTTGTATTCTATTTGCGGGAGACGGTATGACTAATTCCTGAAATACTTCATTTTTTCACTATTTTGTGTTTTCGGTTTCCAAAATTAAAGTAGTTATAAGGAATCGGTCTGATTGGCTCCATACAGGACACAACATGTGATCGCCCTCTGAGTAACCAATCAAAATAGTGCTTCTATATTTCTGTGCAAACAATTTACCACAATTCTTACAGTATCTCCAATTTGCTCATTATATGATAGTACCATCCCCCAGTGACCAACAAATTAGTGCTTAGACCGCTGCTAGATAGGCAGATATACCCAAGGGGTTAAAATTAGATTAACTTTTTTAACTACCCTACATGATGCAACATAAAATCCAGAAAGGAAATCAGAACAGACAAAAATACTGTAGTGGACGACTATTTACATGTAACAAGTACGGCAAAAGATAACTGATTTCAGTAAAACAACCAAATTACACATGGGTTGTCATTGCAATAGCCAAAAGGGGAAAAGTTACATGAATATATTCCATGAGTGAGTAGATTGGCAATTCCTAGATGAGGTGAATTATTCCATATATGACAATGCCACTTTGGTTGTCAACCTCTCTAAAGAAAGAAAACACTTTACAATTGTTGTAAATAACAAAATTTAAAAAACTAAAAAATTAAAAAATAGAAAGTTATAAAAATCATCTCAGTTTCGCCCACTAACTCAAAGGCTTAATTTCACACGGCACAGTTGATCGGTCGCCATCGATTGCCCAAATATGTAGATTTCATTTGGCCACAAATTTCATTCTATTACTTGGCAAACTCTGACACATAAATCATTTTTGTGTCTCTACACTTGGGCATCTATTAAGTATTTGCGTAAGAAACTAATCACCAGGTTTTATTTTCTTGTACTAATCAGTATATTCACATTTGGTAAGCATGCCATTTTCTACGCAGGTGACAAGCTATTTGTTGAAATTATAGCCACATATCTCAGCAATAACCATAATCAGCAATAATCCCTGTCGTAAATGCCTCTGAATGAATTCATGAGAAAAGGAAAAGCATTATTTCTAGCAGACAACATCTTATTTATAATATTTGGAAGAGACAGGGCAAAACTCAATACAACACTAACAATTAAATAAAAATATTAAAGACAACCAGAAATGAAATATTCACAAAGGAGAAACAAGAGCATCAAGGATGCTGTGGTCTTACTCCAATGGTATGGTGTTGAGTTGTGCTATGAGATTGGAGGTGAAACCACTGATTGGTACAAGAAAAATGCAATGACAAGTGGTAATTCCCTACATAGCCTATAGCCAGTGATTTTTTTTTCATTATAACACCATCCCCTACTGACTCCACTACTCCAGCAACCACTGACTCCATCACCCATCATCCAACCCATTGGATCCCAGCCAATTTATATCACTATTTTGTGTTTAGGATGTGTAGTAATTGAAAACAAAGTTTTATGTATTTAGAAGATGATGACCTATATGCATGATTCTTGCAGAATCTAAGACGATTCTAGCAGAATCTATGACGATTCTAGCAGAATCTATGACGATTCTAGCAGAATCTATGACAATTCTAGCAGAATCTATGACGATCTATGAAAACTGAAATACAAATGTGAGTGCTTGTTCTCTTGTAGCGAACGTAAACACAGTCTTCTGTGGTCTAGTGGTAAATCTCATGCCTAGTTAGTAAGAGGACCGGATTCGAGAAAGGTATTTTTTGTCTGTTATTTAATTCAATGCTCGCCGTTTCTCAAGTTTCTATTTAATATTTGGAAAATAAAGTTTGATTACCTATTGATTTATTACCCAGCAGTCTCTTATAGACTTACAAAGTACTTAGTAAGCCAAAAAGATTTAAATTGAAAACGAAACAACAAATTGCAATGTATTGTACTTCTCTGAGAGATGTCTGTGCAAGACTGAACAGCTTATGTTGAAGAGTGGAATAGGTTTGGCTTATGTTCAAGTAATCTAATACATCTTGGCAAATGAAATTGACAGCTTGGAAGTTTCACTAATTGATTACTGAGCAACTTGAGAAGGGATAATTAAACAATAATTTTTGAGATAGTATTTCACCCTGTGGTTTAAGGACTTTAATTTTTGGACTCAGTGATGAGATCAAACATTTGCTATGATTAGTTCAAGGGTAACTTCTGAAGAAGAGGCTGCCCCTTAGATTAGATACTTCCAATTATGTTTGAGACAATCACACTGGTCACCTACTTTGATCGACAGGTGTCACATCGTGGATGCAACACATGAGAAACGCTTAGTACTTGAGGTGATATGGTGATTGATAATTCATCTTTCCCACCAGAAGGTCCAGGAATTTGTAAAAAGTCACGACCCCCTCAATCAGGAATCAAACCTGTTCCTCCACCCCCCCCCCAACCTTTACTTAAGGAGCACTCAATCTAATCAGCTTAGATCAATATCCAATGCCAGTGGTAGCGCCAAGCTTTTTTTGGGGGGGGGCCAAATGGAGGGCAAAGTCAAATTGCAGGAGGGCAAAGTCAATTTTGCAGGAGGGCAAAGTCAAATTTGCAGGAGGGCCAAAGTGAAATTTGCAGGAGGCAAAAGTGAGATTTTTGGGGAAAATATCCCAAATTTGGAGATTTTAATTCATTTGGGCCAAAATCATCAATTTTAAAAACTAAAAAATTAAAAAAAAAAACGCTGATTTTTGCCCCAATTTGTAATTTTTCTTATGGCAAGGCCCTGTGAAACTTAAGGAAATTAGTTATGGGATTGAAGTTTTTGTGGTGTCTTTTCAAATCTGTGTGCAAACTTCTTGAGTCCTGGAAGATGATGCATGAGGGTGCTTTGATCAAAATTCAATTTTTCTTAGGTGGGATGCAACATCACTTCTAGATTCATAGATTTTTTTGTTTGATTCTCATGAAAGTGTATGGCAAACTGACCTTTTAAAGAACACTGGGTAGTCTACAAATTTTTATTTGTAAGAAAGTAGAAATCAATTAGCATTGTACTGCACTTCTTGTTTTGTTGGTACTAAACAGACTCCCCCTCTCTAATACCATCAAAATAATAATCTCTTGCATGTTTTATCAACTTTACCACCATGCAAACCAAATCCTAGTGTACGTGCCGCTACCAATTCAAGAGATGAAAAGAATCTATATCACCTGCACCCAATAGATCTATAATGCACTTACTTCCTGGTTCAGATAGCAGCACTCAAACATCGATTTTAATTTTCACCGGCAAAATTAGACAAGTCATTGTGACATTTATAGATGGGGGGTAGGCAACTGGCAAAGTGGAACCTCATAATGTAGCTTGTAATTTTTGCATAAATAAACCCCTTTTACCAGTGGAAGTGTAAACAGGCCTTTGAAACTCCTTTAGCACGTAAAAAGCCGGGGAGCCACTGTTATAGTGCCCCCACAAAGAGGTGCCATTTTTTAGGTTAACCATCAATATTAGCACAGTAGTGAATGGGGCACTGCAATATGCATTATCCCTTCTACCATCAAAACCGCAAGTTGTTTCCCACAAAACTTTTTAGTGTATGCAAGTATCAGACTCTCACACCAAGTAGAGAACACAATACACTAAAATCAGGACAAGCACCTTTAAAATGTTCCCTTGCATTTTTCTACTTCGACTTGATCACGCGATTACAATTTAGTTTCATTAGATCACTATTCTTCCTCTTAAATTTGGGTAATTCCAAATAATTAGTGCTGTAGTTTTGTTAAGTGGGTTGACTCTGTGAACCCTTTCATTAATGTCATCCAGATTTGTAGTTCTTTGAAAAGGAACATTTCCTCTTTGGAAGTATACCTATTTCTTACAGTTTATTTGTACTTACCAGGCCGTAACCGCAGTCTTATTTCCTGTGGTTTAACTTGAACTATTTGAGATGAATTTGTCCCAGCATCACTGAGAGGTAGATTCTGAGAATTGAAAAAAATAAAATAATTTCAACAGTCATAAATCATATGCAATTCTCATTAAAAGACACTATGCAGTGTTTGCAAAATCGAAATCGCAAAAAATCATCAAAAATCCGATTTTTGCATGTTATGTAACCAAGTTAGCAGGGTTAATCCTATAACATACCTGCAAATGATAAGACCAGAAGCATCCTAATAAGGACAGAATCGGAAATTTTTAGTCATTACTGTCCGTTCGGAACACTTACTACAACACGTTTGAATGGGGAATCGTATTTTGACATTGCCGTTTTCTCCCTCCTTTTCTTTCTGTCATTCAGTCAGTTGGAAAAGGTTACTTATGAGAAATCTAACAGAGACTGATACCTTCACTTTTGAAGCTTTCCATTCCTGCAAATTTCAAATATTTTTCAAATCACTGATAGTGTCTTTAACTTTGACAGAATTTTCTGAAAATTATTCATTTTCACTCAATAAGATTAATGACTAGCATTTATACTTTCCACCATCATTTCTATGACAAGTCAGAGTGGGAGCATCAAATGCAAACTTGTTATTTTGGTGTGGCCAACACGTTTCCTGGCTTGTAATTGAACACTGCATCAATCAATGTCCTGACCAATCATGGGTCTCAATGTGCCTTGTCAAGGGTCGGGCATATATTTCTTCCTGCACACATATCCCAGCATGGTCTAAATACGCTCTGAAACTTCAAACAGAGCCAGGGCCGTACGTAGGATTTAATTTGCCACAAATTCGAAAAAGTGGAACTTTTTTAGGTATAAGTGGCCCTACCCCCCCCCCCCCCCCCCCAAGAAAAAAATGTGCCTTGAGTGTCTGTTTTAATTTCTCATCACCAAAAAGTGGCCTTTTTGTAACTCAACATTTTTCTAAATTATCAAAAATTATCAAAAAATTCAGCAAAAAGCGGACCTTTTGCCCTTTTTGTGGAATTTGGGGTTGCTTACTTTGTTCATCACCTAATAGGCAAAAATTATTCGGCTTTTGTTTATCCAAGCGTGAAAGTTATTCCGTTTTACACACACGCCTCTTGCCACAAGCGTGCACTGCACATAAATCACACACTGCGTCTGCTGCGGTAGTGTTGTTTGCAGTTGCGCTCGAACTATTCTATATCAATTTGCGGTTTGAAGAGTCTTGCCTTTTTGGTGATGAATAAAGTATTACCAATGTGTCACCATCTCAAATTCTTAAACAGCTGTGAAAATGTAAGCAATTTCATTGGCTGATGCCCGGCTAGTACACGCTGCGTATTGGTGTTATTTGGAAGTTGAAGCGCTAGCGTCATCAGTACCGCGTTTTGCTACGTTCGCTCGCGCCTGCAAGTTGCATCTCGTTGGTTATTCTTATTCAGTGGGCGGTGTTCAGTAAGCAAAAAACAGGCAATATCATTGGTTGTTGCCTATATATATGCAGACGATATGAGAAGTGCGTCGTCGCGCAAGTGGTTACGCGCGCGTGTTGTATAAGGTTACGCAGTGCACATAGCTAGTGTGGGTTGGTTCATTTTTGACAGTGGGGGAATATTTTTGCCCTTTTAACTAATGTGTATTGAAATAAAAAAATATTTCGGTGATTAAAACAACCAAAAACTAAATAAGAATGAGAATAAAAGATAGGATTTGTTGTTTTGCCTATCTAATATTGTGTCATATTGGATGGGCAGTCCAATATTTTTATCGTAGTGGATACCGGCTGCGCCGGCATCCACTACTCAAAAATATTGGACTGCCCGTCCATTATGACACGATTAGTGAGGCAAAAACAACAAATCCTATCTTTTATGCTCTAATTATCAGTTGCGCATCAAAGGGTTGTGATTGTTGTCCTGGGTTGGCATCCTTCTTATTATTTTAAGGCACTAATTATTGCAAAATTGGGTTAAAGATGACCTTAAATTATAAAGCTGTTTAAGAATGAGAATAAAGGTATGATTTGGGGAACCGGTACTCTCTTTACGACGAATTGAAACCACTGACACCATTATTTTTTCCTGAAAGAACTCGGCCTCGTTCTTCCACTTAAAATAATGGTATTGCCTTGGTTTCAATTTGTTGTAAAGAGAGTACCGGTTCCCAAAATCATACCTTTATTCTCTAATTCAAGAAAAGTTGAAGGCACTGTAATTCTAAAGTCAAACAAGCACAATGCTCACACTGTACACTCTGATCAGGATATAAGCTTGCTGAACAAGTCTTGAAGTCAATGCACTCCTTTCTATTGCTATACCCTGTTCAGTGTAAGGTGGAACATGACCCCATTCTTTTGCCACTTATACTCTACACATTTTTTTCAGAGGAGAGGCTCCAAGTTGTGCCAAAATAAACTATAGCTACTATAGTATATTCACTCAGGGGTTGCATTATGACTGTGGTCTTTCCTAGTGTTATCTCAACATACTTTATCAAAAGGTCATGTTTCATCTTATCTTGAACACACTTTAGTCATATGAACATGTGGTCAATGTGTTATGAACATCTGGTTACACTATTCAAGCAGTATCCACACTATTACATTGCATGTGTACATACTTATCAAAGGAAGCTTCTGACGGGCATCTATATACACTACATTGTCTATAAGGGGTTTCCGTAGGGTGCTTTGATTTCATCTTTGATCACCTAGTTTTTTAGAGTATTTAAAACTCAAATATTATTTATTAAACCTAGTTTATTCATATTACAAGGGTTTTCTGAAAATTTAAACCTAGCTTATCATTCATATTACAATGATTTTTTGAAAATGAAAACCTAGTTTATCAGTTCAAAAAAACTGGGTTTATCAATTTGAAAAACTTAATTTATAGAATTGATACACTAGGTTTATTAACCCTAACCCGTCCGAGAATCAATGAGATGCAACAATCCGTTGGAACCGGTCGGAAATTAATTCTGATTGCATCTCGGACTTTAACAACTATTTGCTTTCGCGAAAATGACTCTCATCTCGGACCGTTTCCCCGCAGGAGATGAATGATTCTCATTGCATCTCGGACCGTTTCCCCGCAGAAGGTGAATGATTCTCATTGATTCTCGGCCGCTAACGACTTTGCGCCACTTTTAAACCCTAACCCCTCCTGAAGCAATGAGAGTC
Organism: Ophioderma brevispina; assembly: GCA_023653785.1. Lineage (NCBI taxonomy): Eukaryota > Metazoa > Echinodermata > Ophiuroidea > Amphilepidida > Ophiodermatidae > Ophioderma > Ophioderma brevispina. The sequence goes on from JAMKCH010012253.1 coordinate 27,243, forward strand.
AATTACCCGTCAAAACCGGTTGGCAATTGATTCTCATTGCTTCTCGGACTTTAATAACTATTTGCGTACGCGAAAATGACTCTCATCTCGGACCGTTTCCCCGCAGGAGATGAATGATTCTCATTGCTTCTCGGACCGTTTCCCCGCAGAAGGTGTCTTGGTTCTCATTGCTTCTCGGTCGTTAACGACTTTACGCCACTTACTCCGGTGCCGGGAAAAACATCCGAGATGCAATGAAATGCAAAATTTGTTTCTCATTGATTCTCGTTCGTCACAAATAAAAACAAGGCGGTTCTCGAACCACAAGTGTCGCCTGGTTGCGCGATCACTTGCTAATTAGCTCATTTGCATACCTAAGCCGCATGTATCAGGAACTTTCAAATGGCAAAGAATACGCACACCATAATGGGTTTTTGTGCAGTGAAGGAATTTTGCATATCCGATCTACCGTTTCAAAAATAAAGCGATTACGCTGATTTTTGCATATCAATTAGCTCATTTGCATATGTAATTCGCACGAAAAATGCCCAACATCTAATCAGGTCTAGAACTGTTTAACCCGCTTCCTTCCACCAAGTTCTTTCATTATACGCCTTACGGAACTCCAGATAACTTGCACACAAGCCTTGCAGGGAAAGGGTTGTCATTTTGACCGGCCAAAATAAGCTAATTAATATTCATGAATATGCAAATAATGCAGCCAAAACCTACACATAATATTTTGGCACCTCACTTTATCATCCTACCAAGTGTGAAGTAAATCGGGATTAGCGTTTAGCCAGCAGAGCATTTCAAAAAAGGTTAACCGAAATGTCTGAAAAATATGCAAATAAGCTAATTAAAATTCATGAATATGCAAATAATGCAGGCAAAAGCTACACATAATATTGTGGCACCTCACTCTATCATCCTATCAAGTTTGAAGTAAATTGGGGATAGCGTTTAGCCTGCAGAGCATTTTAAAAAAGGTTAACCGAGTCATACGGACGGACGGACAGACGGACGGACGGACGGACATACGGACGGACACACAGAATTTGGACTAGTATGTGTCTCCATGAACATTCGTTCAGGCGACACAAAAATGATTCTCATTGATTCTCGGACGATATTTGGGGAAATCCCCAGTGACGTGTTAGGGTTAAAAAATTCTGAATATCAAGTGATAAACCCAGTTTTCAGCTGATATTGTGGGTCTTCTGAAAAACCTAGATTTGATTAACCTTGTTAATCAAATTGATTAACTAAGTTTATCAAATTAATAAAGTAAGTTAATTAAATTGACAAACAAGATTCTCTGTCCTTATCAACTATTTGATTTGAATTATTTGGACAACATCCTAGATAACTCAAGAAAGCCTGAAGCTTTTTCCATTGGGATCCATTCTCCAGGAAGGAATTTAGACAGGCAAGGGTAATCATGGGGAAAGAGTGAATTTTAATTCACTCTCTCCCCATGGGCCATGATTTTAAAATCAAATCGATAACTAGGTTTAACAAATCGATAACTAGGTTTATCGAATTGATACCTAGAAATATTGAATTGATAACTAAAGTGGTGTGCGGGGGTATGGTCACACCCCAAAATTTAGGGCAAAAGGTCCACTTTCTGTTTTTCTTTCATAAAAATGCCCCCAATTTAGATAACATTTGACAAGAAAGTCCACTTTTGGGATAAGATGTTCGAAAACACCAAAACGGACCATTTGGGGGTGTTAGATCCCCTTTTACAAGAAAATCCACTTCTTTAAAGTCTTGCATCCCGTGATAAACCCAGTTTCAGTCAGACTTCTAAGGTACAGGATGTCATGATTGGACAACACAATGAACACATGCTGCGTTTGTATTCTGTTACTAGGGTTTCGCGATCACCTGGCTTTTTTAAAGCACTACTTGTTTGAAATTTTTTTTTTTTTTTGCGAATGTCTGGCTTGTGGGGCACGTATCCGCTAACCAATGGAACTTGATCTGACCCACCAAGTTTCGTTACCGTACGATCGACGGCCTCCGAGAAAAAGGACGGACAGACACACAGACAGACAGACAGACAGACATGGCCTATTATAATATAGATTAACTCACCCTTATTATATCTGTGTCACTCATTGGGTTTGTTACTTGTGAGCACCCACGCTTATTTAAATTGACTGCTATGTCACATCTGGGGTTTCCCGTCACTGTTGTGTAATTCTGAAAAACAATAATAAATGAGTGATTTCAAGTAGAAACGTAATTTTAAATCCAGTTTTGTCCCCACTAACAGAGATTCACCTCACATTCACAGCAATACTGGCTACTGCTGTGCGAGGATTTATTGGAGCAAAAGATAATTGACCGGATGTCCTTCCTGACATCAATGTACTGGATGGCCGCCATTAGCGCTCCAGAGCCAACACCCTTGTAGGTAGATCTTCTTTTTAGTTGTACCAAGGTAACCAGTTACCCTAGCTCCTCAACGGATTTTGTTAGAAATCCAATGGGGGTGACGGTTTAGCTGTCGACAACCCGGTTCTGGGACAGGTAGTACCTGGTTACCAGGATACCAGTAGCAGGCTCTCAAGAAAACCTGACCTGACCTGAAACAGTGTGTTGTAAATGCATGGAATATGACTAATGGGGGAGTAACTGCTGTGGTACAGGTTACCATGCACATGAGTAAGAATCTGGCCCTGTATAAAGTTAATGCTCCAATGCTTACATAAACAGCCTCACATCAAAAACAAAAGTGTCTACAAAACAAAATACATCCCTACACAAACATGCACCACATGAGGTGTTTTGTTTGCATTTTATACTATTCACAGTTTATTCAATTCTTTTTCTTTTCACCTTCATTCCACCCTTACTCAGAGTAACATTTTAGACATGTAATTACCACAAAGTAGTTAATGCAGGTAGTGGCGTAGGAATTCAGAGTGATGTCATGATATGTCTTACAATATTCGTTAGCATTTTGAATATGCCAACTTTGAATCCTGCATATATTGCGGAATTTTTTAGGAGAGCACAAGCATTTCAGGCTAGCTCAACCTAAACAAATTTTGTCCGATTATGTGGTCAAAGAATAAGTGTAGAGCAATATAACGACCCTAAGTGACCCCTGAATGACCTTTGACTGCCTCATGTGTGACCCCCACTTGTCTCAATGTATAAACATACAAAGTATGAACTTGATCCATTACTGCATCAGTATTTAAGTTGATAAAGTGTCAACCAAAAGGTGTATACTAGAGCAATATAATGACCCTAAGTGACCAATGAATTACATTTAACCTCATCTATTAACCCAAATAAGACCCTTTGTCTGTACATTCAGCCAGAAAATGCCAAATGTATTAAAAGTTCCTTACTTGAGGGCCAAATACATCTGAATTTCTTATGTTTCCCTTTATATTTTAGAGCAAGTCAAGGGCCAAAAATCAGTGGTTGGGGGGCCGCGGGCTGCCTATTGAGAACCCCTGCACTAAAGGGCGCACAACACTAAATCACTCCACGTTTGGGGGAATGGTAGGTAGTTCCAGTAAAATAACAAAACATGTTTGAGATATTTTGCAGTCCTTTGGGGACCGGTTTCCAGTGAGGGTGGTATATTATAATAAAAGTGAAAGAGTATAGCTTGACCATCGCTGAGATTATCACAAAATTTGGGAATTCGATTCTGTGTAGAAACTAGGCCCTCGACTTCCGGCCCTGGTCGAAAGCAGCTATGAGGTGTACACATCGGCTCAAAATAGTGGTGGCGCTGTTCATATGCCCTTTTCTTAAAATCTATACTAGAATTATATCAAAAATTTAAACTTATTCGAAAGTTTTAATTGTGATCTATAGGGAAATGAATTCATAACATTCAAAATATTGTCACGCGGGGTGCAAATCAGCGGGCGCAATGTGGTATTTTTACGTGTATTTCAATGGAAGGATTATTTAGTGGTGTGCACCCTAAAGTGTGGTTAAAGTCATGAATTTATCGGGCATTGCAAATGATCTAAAACTATGACCCCTATAGCCCACCTCTACCGTAATTGTCATTTTAATATCCATAATTGCTATTTTCACATCCATAACTGTTATTTTAACATCCTTAATTGTTATTTTCACATCCATAATTGTTATTTTAATACAGCCATAATTGTTATTTTAAATCCATAATTGTAGTTTTTAATTCCAACTCACTTCTTGTGTACACCATCCGCACTCTGGAGCTAGTACTAAGCATTCTCCACATGTTTTGGCATCGTTGCATGAGTTAACTGTAATGAACAACAAAATAATAATTAGTTGTTTCAGCATTCACAGGGTTGATCCTGCCACCCCTTTTGATTATGACAAAGCGGCCCTTGCTCAATACAGCTAGTTTAAGAAATTATTTTACACCCTAGAGTTGGTGAATTTGTCACAGATGGTAGCAACTTCTGTATCAACTCTTATTTTTTGTGCTGGTTTATTTTTTAGATTCCACAAAATAATCCACTCACACTTTATGCACACACACACACACACAAAAGAATTAAAATTATAAAAACTTGTACAAAATTTAGAACTGGTCACGCAACAAGATGACTCAAATTTTCCGTCATCCGATGTATCTTCATCACTTTACAAATAATGACAGGAATAATAACAATTTTGCCAAATTGAATGGTTACACATTCATTTTGAAAGATTTTCAATGTTGAAACCAAAGAAATACATACGAAATGCATGTCACAACTGGGGTTGATAGCACCTCTTAGCTCATTTGGGGGTTGTCCCCTCCCATACTCTCCTGCAAAGACCACAATTCCCAAGAACATTGGTTAGGTACATGTAGGATTCCCAATTGCAATGTTTTAAGTGCGGAACTCACACTTCTAATAAATTTAACATAAACCTATGTTACTAACTCCTTGTTGAGAAATACAAGCAGGGATCATGTTTTTGTGGACCTTTTTTTTTTGGAATTCTTTGCCATACCTGCCAGATATCACCCATCACAAACTCTTCATTCGTAAAACTGCCAATGTTGATTGAAGTTTGCTGATAGACTGGGTTAGCCAATCATAATACCGTATTGTTCCAAAATAAACGCCCCAGGGGCGATGCATCTTTCAATAGGGAGGGCGTTTATTACAGTCAAAAATGTAAAGTCAAAAATGCTGCAAAATCACCTTACACACGCTTATTTTCACTGATTACCAATACAAACGAACGAGCAGGGGACGCTGTTTTCGCACCTCCTGAGGTCAAAGTTCCATACTAATTAAACTATTACAACTGGTAACAACAGCAATTATGATATGGATTACGACAGTCCCGGCCATTAAATCATGTGATTTAGGTAAGATTAACTCATTTTCTTGAATTGTTTTATCCAAAAAACGTAGGGGGCGTTTATTAGAGCAGGGGCGTTTATTAGGAACAACACGGTAATCATTTAATTGGCTATAAATTTTTGACTTTCGGTTTGTCAATATCAGGTAGAATGAGCGACATGTCAAGATATGGCCTTTGGATTAAAGGTGAATTAAACTTAGAGAGAGATGTACTCCCCAACTGCCCATTCATCAAAGGGAAAGGTACACTTCTGATCATGATGTGGGGCATAGCAATAGACTTATGTTTCAAGAACCAACTTCCTTTACCCTTTGATTTAATCATGTTTGGACTCCCCTGGTTTGGACCTCTTGTTTTCAGACTAAAGTTGGGGTTAAGGGCTCCCACATAGATGTATACCTGCTCCAATTATTTTACCAAACAGTGCTACCCCTGAGTACAATCACCTCTCATAATATAAACACTTCAACTGAAAATGTCACTACATTACATTCATAAGGTACACGCCTTGTTTTTCCTCAATGTTGACCTTTTGGAATCACTGGGTCTGTTTTCAATGAACTAAAATCCCCCAAAGTGGATTCACTATAAATGAAATTGTGACTAAAATCCCCCAAAGTGGATTCACTATAAATGAAATTGTGACTAAAATCCCCCAAAGTGGATTCACTATAAATGAAATTGTGACCTTTATGAGGCATGCAATAATCTTTTGGTTTGAGAACAAAAAAACCTACAAAATCAGATTTGCTTTGTCATATTTCTCCAGAAATCAAATTATTTAACCTACCACCTATGATACAATCTGTCTGATTGGCTCATTACAGGACACAACATGAGATAGCTCTCTGAGTAACCAATCAAAATAGTGCTTCTATATCTCCATGTAACCATACCACCATTCTTACAGTATCTCTGATTTGCTCATTACATGATATTACCTCCAAGTGACCAATCAAAATAGTGCTTAGATGGTGATAGACAGACAGTGCCCAGGGGGTTAATTGCTGTGAATTTGACATGATGTAGCAAAGAATCAGACAAGACTACAGTCACGTTTTCCCATAAATCTTGTCAACAATGAAAAATAAACTCTGCATGTGGTGTGTGGTTCACCTGAAGAACATAAACTTGCATGAAGGATGGATCATCAGATCAAATAGTCCGATTCAGAAAACAACTATAAAATCATTAGACGTAGTAAATAAGTTACCTTTAGGACAAAATCGGTAATTCCTGGGATCATATAGTCCAAAACGGACGGAAGGTAAGAATTGACTTTCTCCAAATTATTTTGGAGTTTCAAGAAGGTATTGATTTTTATTTAAATTCCCTAATTTTTCCTATTAAGTATTTTCCCCCAGCCTAGATGGTAGTGTTTAATTAAGCTTGAAACAACAAGTGAAGTGATGTAACTAAATACCTGCAATTTCTCCTCGGATTTTTTAAACAAGTGTTTAATATACTTGAGAAATATTATTGTAGATGAAAAGATACTGAAATTTATGGTGATGAAACTCTTTGTCTTAATTTTTGAATGTCTGTTTCTCTTGTAGTAGTAGTAGTAAAACCAAAGTTTATATCCCGGTTTGTCCCTGTAACGGGGGTGGTAGGATTACCTCACACTTGGCAAAGCAACCGCCCTTACTACTTCCTTCCACTTCACCCAACCAATGTATCCTCCATCTCAACCCAACCTCCTACTCTCCTCCTCCACTTGCTTCTTCCATGTCTTCTTTGGATGTCCCCTCTCCTCGAACCTCCCACCTCAAACTCAAAGGCCTTCTTAAAAGGCATGCTCGTCATCTTCCTCAACACATTGCCCATACCAACGTACAACTATTCGCCTTCGCCAACCGGTCCATCGCTCTTCCAAACCCAACTTGCATCAAGTCTCAGTTTCCTATCCATCAACTTCACCACACATCACTCTTATCATTTGAGTCCTCTATCTCATCAGAATCAGAATCCCCATCTCATTTTCGCTCAGGGCACCACGGTCTCGGTGCCCATACCGCATCACTGATCTCACACAACTCTTATTACCATTCAGTTCATCTTCATAAGGAATATCTTTTCCCTTGCAACAACTCCCACATTCCCTAAACTTCACCCACCCCTATACCTCACTCTAGGCGTCACAGCCACCTCGCAATCCACCACACTCACAAACCTTGTCCCAAGGTATGTAACTACCTTCACAGACTCCACCTATCACACATTCTTTCCTCCATTTCCGCCATCCCTCCAGCTCCCTTCTTGCATCTTCGAAACACATAAAATCTCTTGCCAAGCCTGGGGTCACCCTCCCATCCATGCGCATCTCCCAGGATCCATTTCCCACATTTCGCACACCACACTGAATTAGCTTTCTTACCACACACGGCCACATGGGTCCACCTTACGCACTACAACCTCCCTACCACCCCGCCCTGGGCCGATCTAAGGTTTCCTGCAGAAGTGGGACTACCTGGAAGCAGACCAGGATATACTACCTGTGGTTGTGGAACAGCACCACGACAATGGAACACCTCTTGGTTGCCCACCGCTGGAGCAACAATGCACAACAAGGACCTTGCGGAATTCATGAAGCAGCCAGACGTGTTAATACATCTGCTGGATCAATTTGAGAGACACAGTGTTTGGACACGATTAAGAAGAAGAACCTACCCCGCCACCCCACCCCTGTCCTCCCAAGGTTCACCTCAAGACCCCTCAACCCTCAAAGCCACCCTCCACTCCAAAAACCCTCCCTCAGTCCATCACTTGTCCGCACATTAAAACCAAGCCATCAGGAATACAGCATCTCACCCAACAAACCTCCCCTTGCACCTCTCCGTCCTTACTCAATCACAATTGCCAAAAATCAACATATAAGAAACATGTTTGACAAAATAATCCAATATAGGCAATAATGAATAGTAGATCGATAATGAAAGATCAAACTCGTCAAACAGCAAAAAAATATTTGCAAATGGGAAATGTCGACAAGGTGCCTTGCAACAAGAGATTTCAATAAGAGGTGGTGTCCTAAAAAATGTGAAAATTATGATTTTGGCACTGCGTTTGTAAAGCTTTCTATCAAAAATATCCCCATCTGAAGGATTAAGCTGAGTAAAACTGTTTGTGTGTTACAAAAAAATTGTAAAATTTATAATTTCCGATATGAGCAAAAGGAAACCGCCTGTTTCCTATGAAATATATGCATATAGGCAAATCGTTCTTTACTTTGTTTTTCATTAGAAAAAAAAAGGGGTCCTGGTCAGGGGCTCATTTACAAGAGCCACACCCACCTCCAATTGGTTGTCACTATACATAGTTCATCATTTCCTTGTGTTGTGCGGAGAATTTTTAAAACCAGACATTTTGGCCAACTGTGAACTGTTCCAGTAAAATCATAACTGTCAAATTACATATCCACTTGTTATTCAAAAACTTTGTGTATGTGTTTTGTTTTGATTTGAACGGAAATCCCCATCTGTGTTATAATCAGGAAATACAACCGGAATCCAACTATTGTTTAATAGCAAAATATTTTATATGATTACTTTAGAAACCTCAAGAGTATACTTCTAAATTCTCAGCTTTATGGGTGTGGGGAAAAAATGCAGACTTGTACATGTTTTACAGAATAAATTAAGGGTGATGGTCCAATTTAATTTATAAAGGTTTTTTATCTTAATTGGATATGATCTTGACCCCAAATCCCATGTAGAGTTTCGCCACAATATTTCAAACCATTTAGATGTGAGAGCTAAAACGTTATTTTGTAAGCACCATAGAGTGCTGTGTACAATTAATATTGGTCACCAAATTGGAGCACAGTTTTGCTCATAAACATCCAAACCAAACATTTTGCCCTAAATTTGCTTTCAGCTTATGCAAATCTTCTTCACCAAAATATTGACCACTTTCCATACAATTGGGGGTTTGGGACCAGGTTATTCGTGATCAGGCCCATAGACCTTTAATGTAGTTATGGCGGAATATATAGCCCCCCAAGTTTGGATAATCTGCAAGACTCAAACTCGCAACTTGTTCTCACAATTTTTGATTGCAACTCGCAAAATACCTCCCCCCTCATTTGCTTGGGTAAAATTATTAATTGATTCTTATTTCTGGGATTCATACTAGTTGAAAATCATTTGCAGTTCAATTTGATAGAGTGTACTCTTGTGGGAGGGGAGAATCTCAAATCCACTGGGGTAGGAGTTTACACCTTAAAATATGGGGGTAGCAGTTCAGGGACTTCCCTGTCTTGATATGATAAGCAATCAGATGGAATGGGAACAATTTTTTTTTCAAGAAATCCAAAATTGCCTGAAATGGCCTTCCAAAATGTTGTGAAACATAAAAACTTTGCACATTATACAAATTCTGGATTAATGAGATTTAGGGCAGTTTTAAGACCATTTGGGATTTTTACAATAGTGCACATCCTTACTATGAGTCAAATAAAACATCATTCATGAGGCGGTCACAAAATGAAATGCCTCCAATTGTTAAAAAAAATTTTTCTTTTTTTAATTATAAATTTATCAATGTATAGTTAAATTAATATCTCCCAACATTTTGCTAAAGGGAATACGTATAGGGCCAGTGCAGGGTACAAAAAGTTATCCCTGTGACTAGAACACACTTTTTTAACATACCATCAGAGGAGTAGTCCAGGGGAGGCAGATGCCCCCCTCTGAAAATGTTTTGAGGGGAATCGGGAATAAAACACTGATATTATGTTCAATCAGCCCTTTTTTTTCGGATTCTTTGCCCTGCGCCCGGGAAATTTTTGCTTGTGAATCGGAAATTTGTTGCACTAACCGGGAAATTGCCCCCCTCGTAGAACCACTTGGCTGGCTATGCGCCTGCATACCACAAAAAATGTGGGCTTCAAAACTGACCCTCTTAAATAGTATATTTGATTTCTGTACAACAAGACAAGACTATACTAAAATACTAGTACATGATTTTAAAATTAAAACCAAAACTGGATCATTTTTCATTTCTGCTCTATTTCTACCTTCTTTGATTCTAAGCACAGAATTGCACAACTTCCAAATTCTACACCCACCCAGGTGAGGAATTCACATGTACCCAACATAGGCAGCATTGGAGTGCAATTGGTGACATTAATCCCTAAAATAGACCCCTAAGTTTCCTAACTGGCTTTTTTGTGATCAGGCAACGTTATTCAGAGCTGTGGAATGGGATTTTTATTATTTGTTAATTCCTGCTAAATATTTCACTTTTTTTTCATTTTCTACCACACAAAGGTGTGACTTTGTTCAATGTTTATCCTCATCACCTTAAGCAGCCCATGCATTGCATACACAAGAAATCGGGGGTTTAGTGCAAGAAGGCCCCATCTGCAATAGCTGCTATTTGTCAGTTGTGTTCTTATTAAGTGTTATACCTGCCAAATCTAACACCTGGCAGCTATTGCAGATGGGGCCTTTTTGCACTAAACCCTTGAAAAAGCAATATACTTTGACAAAGGACTAAAGTTTCATATTTCAATAGCTGTACAAATACTCCTAGCCTCATTTACCCACAATAAGCACAGAAATAGACCAAAAGTAAATGACACATCATAAATTGAACCCACAGAGGTTGAAACATGACCTATGAATAATGCTTATTGCAAATAATGTAATTTTATGAGCGAGTCTAGGCATATAGAAATTCAATGAAAAAAGATCACTTTCTGGTCAGGAAATGACCAACCTGACAATTGAATATTGCGTGGATTCCAACACAGGTTAACAGCATACTTCCAAGGTTTGTAATCAACATTCTGTATCGGGCGTCCTTTCCATGACCTAATTTTCTTTCATTGTAAATCCCACTTCAAAAGGAAACTATTTTTGCCTTTTGAGTGGAACTACTCATATGGAGAGTGTGGGAGGTGTAGTTGGGACAAATAGATTGCAGGTTTGGATACACATACACTTGAAAGTTCATTGGGAAATCAAAATGAACTATAGTGTGTTCAGTTGTACTTTAACCTTGATCATGACTTCTTTCCATTGCCAGCATTGGTCCATGAAACTGTCAACAATGTTACATCCCAGAGGACACTTTCATTTTGGAATACTTGTATGTTGGGTGTTTATCAATAAACTTGACCATTTGGTCAAACTAACTGTATGAAAGGCTGTTAACATTCCCCCATTTTCAGTATTGTTGTCCCCCCAAAGACCCTATATTTTTGAAAATTTACCCTGTCACAAAAAAAGCGGTTTGTTTTTTTAATTCACCCAAAGGCCTCTACTTTTTTTTTAAACATTTTGCAAAAATGTCAAATAAGGACCCAATTTTTAGAAAATATAAGCAAATTTAACACTAAAATAAGCCCTATTTATGGACAATTTGGCTGTCTCTCCCCAAAAGTCCCATATTTGTGTGCACATTCTGTGTCCGACCACTTTAAAGTCTGACTCAGAGATTTCAAAATATTATTTTTTTGTGTAATAATGAAAAAATAGTCAACTAAGTAACCTAAAATGCACAATTCCGAAATTTGAGATGAATGGGATTTTTCGTTTTGATGCAGTAAACATTTATGTGTAGTATTATGTCCCATAGGATACTGGGTATAACAAAAATTCCAGATCCGGAATTTTATAACAAAGTTGTGATTTTCTATATGAAGGAATTCGACTTAAGCTTAGCAATTCACACAGTGATTAGTATGTACGGACAAGCATTATGTACATGCAAAAAACAGTGATTTTTTTGAAATTGAGGGCGCCCTCCTCATAAATCTCTGAGTCGCCCTGTTACTATCTCTTGTTTGAAAGTGCCAGCTTACAAAAACACCCCCAAGATCTATTTCATAATATGTGAAAGCCCATTCCAGTCCACCCCACCCACCCGGGATAGATTTTGGGCGAGTTAGAAAAATGCAGTTAAGAGAAAAACGAGTTAGAAAAGCGAGTTAAACCACCCCCACTAAATCCTCAAGTCCCGCTGGCGAGTTACACCAAAACCAGCAAGTCCCGCTGGCGAGTGTACGCAAGCCACAAGTCCCCGCCTGGCGAGTTACAGCAAAGCCATCAAGTCCCACTGGCGAGTTACGGCAAATAAGCCATCAAGTCCCGCTTGCGAGTTACGGCAAAGCCATTAAATCCCGCTGGCGAGTTACGCCAAACCCATCAAGTCCCGCTGGCGAGTTACACCAAAGTCATCATGTCATGCCAAAGCCAACTCAATTCCACTGGTGAGTTGCACCAAAGAATCAAGAGCCACTGAAGAGTTACAATGCAGTAGATGCAAATGGGTTTAAGTTCTTAAGGGGCAATTACAAGGGACATTCTTTGAAAAAAAATCTTGCAATGCATCACAATGACACAAATTGTTATAACACTATATGGAAGGTGGTATATTAGCCCCAAAATTTAATCAATGTGGTTCAGAAATGTGTTGATGCTGCAAAGGTCCCTTTATTTGATCTGTACAGTTACACAAGCTCTGATCCAATAATTTCTAAGTTTTTTTAGCCCTCCCTTTCACTATCCTGGATAGTTCATTGTGTGTGTGTGGTCGCGCTTGCGCGCGCGTGTGTGTGTGGTTAAATGATATGGCCCATTTAAGGATATGAAGGTTTCATCTATATCGATGGCCTTTACTCCAAAACCCATCTGAAATTTTCCCGCGCGGATATTCAATCCGTTTTTTGATGCGAGAGCTAAAACATATTTTAGCCCCATAGAGGTACTCTGAAAGTGGCGTGAACTAGAGTGGCGTGTTCTATAGCGGTTAAGCAAGCTTACCTCTGGAGCCAAGGGTCCTCGGTTCGAATCTCATTGGTACCACTTTCTGGATTTAATTCGGGAACTCCATTTGGATTTAATTTGTATAACAATATTGATAAAAACATAAATACCACTCTCCTCCATGGTTCCTTGGAAATGTGCAAAGGAACCATGAAAGCTTGCACAACCCATCCGGTGTGTGTTTCGTGTAGTGTGTTTGAATGTGCAATAAGCTGCTGCCTCAAAGTTGCATTGTTTCTGTCTAGTAATTATTAAAATTGGTAAAGTCTAGCAATTTGGCCTGACAGGCACGATTGAGATTGAAATAAACCTTGATTATTAATTATATTATTGTAAGTTAGAAGTTTTGTGACCTCAGTATAATTGCTGTGTTAACATGTTTATGATCTATTTGATTGTTCATGGCTACCCAAAATGTCCCGGTTGAGACAGTCATAAAAATAAGATCATAAAATATATTCTTTTCCATTGTTTTTGGAAAATTCTAAAGTATAAAATATTATGCCTCTTTGACAGTGATTTATTTTCCTGGTGTTTGGACAATGACCTCTTTGTTAGGCCTACCTTTGCAGTAAAGGAACATCTGGTCCCCATTTTTACTGGCATTAAATTGGGTCATTACAAGTTTGCACCTATTAGTGGCTTTTTTCCCACACCACACCCTGCACACTCTGCATTCACTCTGCCTTAAAGACACCAACCCATCACATCCTATAACTCCACATTGCCATCACACAAACTTACCCATACTCCACAAAACATCCCCCAACTCCAACAGACCCCCAAACTCACACCCACTTACCTGTCTTCCAATGCACTCAACAATGTCAGATCACATCACACCCACTTCACCCCAGCTCACATCCGCTACTAAGCCAAAATCATACTGCAAATTTCTAACTCTGCATGATTGGGAACCCAACTCACCACTAGAAATGGCATAATTCACTCACACTGGGACTGATGTAAAAAACCTAACTCACTCGCCACTGGTACTTTTGACGTAAATATCCTAACCCACCACTGGGCCTTGCCGTAAGAATCTAACTCGCCATGAGGACTTGCTTTACAATATCATAACTCGCCACTGTGGGACTTGGCGTAAGAACATCACCTCGCCAATGGGACTTGTTGTATCTTCTCTTCCTTCCGTGGGGGGTAACTCGCTTTTTTAACTCGCTTTTTTTCCTAACTCGCCCTTTTTTAACTCGCCCCATGTACCTTTCCCCCACCTCCACCAGTACCCTGGTTACATCTTGCACAAAAATAGACCACCAGACCATAATTCAGACAATATTTGATTTGATAGCACTGTACATGTCCAAATCGCGGCAGGCTAGATCATATAATTCCTCACTTAAGTAATACCAATTTAGTGAGCTGCTCAATGATTAAAACATTTATTATCACCGTTTATGGTTAACACACATCGGCACATCATAAGGTATGTTTTTTTCCAGTAGGGCATTTTGAAGCTTGAAAAATCTTAGATTGAACTTTAAGACAAAATTTTTTGGGGGTTTGATTTTTTAAGGTCACAGAAACCTGTCAAGTAAGTCACTTACAACGTCTCCGCTTTCAGAACTGCACACTGTTCAATATACACAAACACAAACACAAAGAAATTAAAAAAAAAAAAAAAAAACCAAAAAGCTTTTTTATTGCATTGTGCCAGGGCATTTTTTATTGATGCCGCGCCACGCACCAGAGGATTTTTTATTGCAGATTATGCTAACTTGCTTCCATTATTTATGGAATAGGATTAAACACAGTAAAATGAAATCATCCTGACTTGGAAAGAAAGTCAATTTTTAAGTACTCCTTACAATAATTACAATTTTTGGGCATCTTTGAATTCAAGACGTCATTTAAAGCCTGCCTACTTGAGAAAACCCTATCCTTTCATCAAGGGCTGCACTTTATTTTTAGTTTGTAAAAACAGCCCTATCAAAGGTGTGCTATAGCGCCCTCCTCTCACAGTGATCTCTTGGCATAGCCTTTCTGCAGATATTTTATGGTTTTGTTTTTCTTTATTTTTCGGTATAAATCTTCTGTAACTATACTGGGAACTGATTGGGCAATGTCAATGACATTCATGTAATGGTGCCTGGCGTATGCATTGCAGTCAAACAAATGCGATACTATCGTCTTGCAGCGTTGTTTTATATTCCTGTTGGGCATTTGTATTGTGGTTATAGAAAGTGTTCGGATCAGTGGCATAACAAGCGGGGGGCAGGGGGCAAGTTGCCCCCCCCTGACGACTTTGGCCGGGGAAAAAATTGCAAAAATCATGCTAAATCAGCCGTTTTTTAGCCCTCTGACCGGGAAAATTGGCCTTTTGACCCCCCTGAGAGGGAAAATTTCCCAAGACTGGGAAATTTGCCCCTTCAGAGCGGGCAGGCCCAATACGCCACTGGTTCGGATGATGGATAATGTTGGCACTAGTAATTAGTACGTACATTCCCCCATGCAACAACCCCATAATACTTTGATCGACACATTATGCTTGCACAGGACTATCCTTATTTGTACAAAGATGCCTCACACTGCTCGGCCGAGGGCTTCGCCCTCAACACACGCCTTCAGCAATCCTGTCATGGCTGGTAGACAAAATTTTGAGGCGCCTTTGACAAAGACTAAAACGACCCAAATCAAACCAAAAATACCCAGGAAAGGAGGTTCTCATATTCAGTTTAGTTAGGGATGTGCTAGTCCAGGTGTCTTGAAGTGAGAACCATACATACCATATTTTTGCCAAAAAATGGAACCCATCGCTACACTGAAGATGCAGATTTGGGGCCAATCTTGATTCATATGCTGAACATGAATAAGGAAGCACCCCAGAAGCATATACTTTTACTTCTGGGGGAGTCCCCCCCCCCCAAATCTAGATACTAGTGTTAAATCAATTTACTTTTTTTCTGGTTGAGCACAGCAAAGAATGGGTATGGTCTCTAGGAATAGAGCATTTATTTTTTCATCAGGTAGTTTACTAAATGTAGATTCAGTAGTGAATGACCTGTTTTCTTGGGAATGAAGCCCTGTGTAGTTGTGGGGTTCCTCGCAGCAGCAAATAAAGTATGACCACTACAATATGAACATACTCTCTGAGATGATGTGGGACAAAAACTTTGGTCTCCTGATGTGATACTCATATATTTAGTTAAGGTTATGGTCCATCTCACAGTCAAAGTGAATGGACTATAACCAACACAAAACTTTGATATTGACAATCTCTTGACTTTTGAGTTTTGATTCATGAACTAGGAATGCTTGTATAAACACACGCAATGGAATTCATGTGTGAAGAATCATGATGTGTGAATTATTAACTGAAATAACAGGGGCATGTCATACTGCATGTCAGCTTTCTTTTTATTTTTTTTACAAGTATGGGAAAAGTATCCGCCTTTTGTTTCTTCAACAGATTTTACCCAAAGTGAACCATTTTGGTCACCAGCATCAGCAGTATCTAGACTACTCCCCATCTTTCTCCCTTCCCTCAGAGATTTTCACACCACTTCATTCATCAGGCCACAACAATTTCCTTGTCCAACACCTAATTGATCAGGCTGTTTAGTCTGGTAAATTTAAGCCCAAGACAAAACACACTACTCTATAACTTTGTACAGGGAAGATCTGAGCAAAATGCCTGGAACTTGCATCCCTGCTTTAGCCCTAAATCCTAACCCTAGGCCCTAAATCCTAACCCTGGAATTGCATAAAGATGTTTACATGAAGGTACACTTAAAAATGATTTTGAACCCTCACCACAAAACAATGTCCAATGCTGGAGTGTTGTAGGAATTTTGCTCTCCACCACCTCCCAAAATAGCACAATTTTTAAAAGAGGTGGTTTTTAACTTTATAACAAAAATGCATTTATCCCAGACAAGAGCCATTAACTGATGTAAAATTAACATACAATTGTACCAGCATACAATATTAATAACAAATGCCCAAAAACAATTAGTAAAATACAAACCACATTCAAGTTTCCATAATAGTGTGGGTCGGTATGTCAAGGAAACAGTACCGTAGGATTTGGGTGATGCTAACTAAGTTGATTTTCTTGGCTGTTTTTCATTCAATAGGGACAGCAGTCAGAAAATGATGGGCGTGGCAAATTTTCGGACTGCTTCCCCCTTCACTCAAGGGGGGAAATGTTACTACAAGGAAAAATTAAAAAATAGAGTCAAATTGTGTGTTAATGTACAATTAACATGTTCGTCTCTGTTTAAACGATTGAAAAAAAGTCTATATTTGCCTAGGATCGACCTTTAGTTACAAAGCGCTATTAGCCAATAATGGTTCAAGGTCATCGTGGGGTAAAAATTACCCAATAACTCAGATTTTGTTTGATGAAACTGGTGATAGTTGTTTGATTTCTCACAGGATCCAAAATGATTATTTTACGTGATGTGACATGTGGATGGCTAAGTACATATCAAAATGTCGCAAGGGTCGACATGGTCTATGGGGGTCACCAGAAAACTTTCCCTGGATGTCGCAATGGTGATATCAAAAGATCAATTAAAATGCATTTTCTGTTTCAGTATGACACAAATTGCATCATTTGACACCACTTTCACACAACATCGGAGCATTTTACCCCAGGTGGACCTTGAACCTATGGGCCTATACCGCTTTACCAAAGGTTGGAAACTAGGCAATATATACTTTTTAATCCTTATGACGAGACGAACGCGTTAGTGTTACATTGAAAGCACTATTATGACTCGATTTTAAATTTTTCCTGTACTAACATTTGCCCCCTTTAAGAAGGGGGCATCAGTAGGAAAATTTGACACCCCATAATTTTCTGACAGTTTAGGTCCTCTTGAAACCCAAATAGCAACAAAATCAATTTACATGAAAATCCTACGGGCATTACACACCAACTCACACTATAAGTATTCTTAACCATAAACATTAAATAAACGTTTACATCCAAGGGCAATTTCAAAACTGTTTACACCAATAGAAAATGTTGCTTCATGCGTCTTTAACATAGGGTTATCTCCTATTTGGTTATATACATTGCATTGATCATTGTGCGGATAATATTTTCAGAATAGCCGAAGTTGTTGGTTTTGCAAGGTAATGTAATGGAAATGTTGACCACTTGCCACCCCCCCCCCCCCCCCCCCCCCCCCCCCCGCCCCCGTTTCTTGGAAGCTGTACTCTGACCTAAATACCAGTATTCCTACCGGTGCCAAAATCCTTGAATAGGTATTAAAGCATTAGTTGATAAAAAATTAAATTTAGACTTATCTTAGATAATTACAACTCGTATCCTTGAGAAAAGTTAATTTACACATCTCAATCGTCCTAATCCAAACCTGTACTTTATTACAATTTTGGACGAAAATGGTTGGAACATAGTGGTAGTTTTTGAAAAAATAATTTTCAAGTCATCCACGCCAATCATGCTCAGGGTTTCCCCTCCCAACTTGGGTGAACCGGGCATCTGACTGTGACAGTCTGCCGACTCCCTTAAGCAATTCTTCACATTCATTTATCGCGCGCTGTTTGGAGCTAGGCGGTTGTGAATTCTGTAGAGCCTCGATAGCACAGGGACATAACAATGGCCCATATGCAGGGGGCACCACACCTAAAAATATTTTCAACAACTGGGTAATTTTTTGACCCCCGTTTTGAGGTCACACTATGACCGACTAAAAAATGGGGTTAAAATGTTGACCACTTCTGTGGTAAAAACGTGTGAAATGAACCTTTTTGTGGTCATAATTTTGACCCCATTTTTTTTAGTCGGTTGGAATAGTTGACTTGGTGTTCTGCAGCAATCCTGGATGCTAAAGAATTAATGATATCATGACAGGCATAGGGAGGGTCTCAAGCTCGGAACTTTCAATCACTTTGGCGTGGACAAAGTGAATTTCATCAGTAAAGACTTCAGCCAGTGGTGTTACATCAGATCTCAAAAGGAGTTTAACAATATCTGTACTCTAAAGTTCAATTTTTGTTGAGAAATAAAATACCTTTGAAAAATAAAATGCTTTCAATGGAAGCACTTTAAATGAAAATCATGGGTCAGTCGGCATTTTGTAAAATTAAGTACTTTGTAGGCTAATCTAATTTAAATAATTTGTTTAGGGGTCAGCAGGTTTACCAAGGGTCGGTGGGTTACGGCAAAATACACAATTTTTCGTGGCCTTACTATGAGGTTTTTATGAATTTCAGAAAAATCCAGCCAAACCCAAAACTTCAAAGCCAAAAAATGAAGCACGTATGGAGTGGTATTTGGGCAAACAAGATCGGCCTACTTAATGTTATTTATATGGGTTTTTCACGTAAATAGGAGTACCAACTGTGACCATGTTGGAGAGCAAAAAAGACACAAAATGTAAGGAGGATCTCAAAAATTTCTTGAACAAATATATGATAATACCATTCCTCATTAAATAACAATCAAATTAGTCAAAAATACTTTCAAAAACTTAAAAATATTGCAATAAAACTACGTTCTGGTTCCCCGTGTAAATGGGACACCAAACCAATTTTCTGATTTTTTTAAAGATAATTTCATTAATTATTATGTGATATATATATAGTTTTGTATGTACATTTTGGTTACTTGAGGGGGCACAATAATATTAATAATACAAATGGTCATGCCTGCATATAAAACAATGTTTTTCAGGCACAAGTGTAGCGGGACACCATTTGGTGTCCCGTTTACACGGGAACCACAGATCACCACAGGATATTCAAAATTTAGAAGGTTTTAGATACACTGTCTTTACAAACTTTGCACGATATAGCATGAATTACATATGCAAGCAATTGCAATGCACTTTAGCATGTCAACTTACATTTGGTTTCTCAAAACAAACCATTGGTTCCCATAGTAAACGTGAAAAGCGAGACACCAAAATTTTGGGTTTTGTTTACACAGGGAACCAATGACTTGCATCGATTATAACATGATCGGCTAGTTACCAAAACAGTCAGATTTATTATGTTACGAAAGCTTTATGTGTTTGCTTTATAACAATATACCATATATTTCAAGGTTTTGATGCACTTTAAAACCAAGAACACAATGTTTAGGCCTTTTTATTTCATGTCACAGGCTTGGTGTCCCATTTACACTGGAAATGACACCTTATTTTATACATAAAATTAAAAGTTCAACGTTTCATATTATATAATCTGAAAATTACATGCAAATGCTGTAATTTAAAATGGAATTTATAAGTTTGAATACATATCTTCATTGTTAAATTTAATCAACAAAATGTCACACAGTAAACGGGACACCAAAGTCTACTGGTAAACTAATTTTATGGAAACACCCATATGATAAAAATCATGAAAATATCTTCATGCCAAAATATTAATACAATTTTTATTAAATACCCTAAAGGCATCCGACATTGGGTTCAGACCCATTAATTCAGCATGGCTGAACACAAACAAGGGTGTTACTTTACTGGTTTGAGCTGTGAAACATTTTGATATACTTGTAGGCCTTGGGCATGCATCAGTTATTAAGCCTACTTGGATTTAAATTCTGCATAAAGCAGATGCCTAATTTGAGAGATTGGAGGGGTGAGGCAGCTTGGTTTACCTTGTAACCAACTCAAAAGCAGGCAAAATATGTGCCTAACTTTTTAAACTGAACAATTTCAAATACAAATCTCATTAGATTTTGAAATGTAATATTTACTAAGAATTTATATTTTCCCCCTTCAAACTTTTTTTTATGCAAAAGAGTCATTTGACAAATGGAACTCCAAATACTCTTGTCATTTGTGTAAAAAATTCCCCTAGAATTTTCATTGCTTTTTATACCTTTCACTAAATTTAATATCTGGCAATACTGTGCATGTTTGAAAATTATTTTTAAAAATGTAAAATTTGATAATTTGTCTTCAGAGAAGGCTTAGGGCATGATTGGTCAGAAAACATGATAATATGCTTACTTCTTTAATATTTTCAACAGAAAATGTCAGTTAAATTTTCATGTGTGGATCTGACTTAGATCAGGATAAGGACTCATCTAGGTTTCATTTTAAGAACTTGGATAACATATTTTTTAATTAAAGGTGCATTTTGTGATTCTAGCACCTTCTCTTTTATTCATTGTCCATTAGATATCCTTTAGAATAGCTTATTCACAAAGTTTGAGTTGATCCCGATCTTGCGGTTTTGTGTTATGAGCAATTGCTTGTTTCCCATGGTCCGTGCATACGACCGAATTTGCACGCAAGCTTTGGTTCAGATGATATAAAAATCTCAATATTTTTAAGTAAGTCGGAGGGACGAGGTTGTGGATCACGAAATGCCCCTTTAAATCTCAAAACTTAGTTCCATGTTATATGGAATCTAGAATAATCGTACTAAAGCAACTAGAATTTCGCGGTTCTCGGCTTTCGCGCTCGCTATATTCAAAGAATATAAGCTGTGGGCCGCCCCATGACCTTTGACCCTGGCACGTGACCTTTGATCTCATCAACATATGAGGGATCGCATGGTGCACCTATGACAAAAGTTTGGTTCCAATTGAACTTCAAGTTTTCAATTTAGATGAATTTTACATTTTTAGCCCATTTTTCAACTTGACCTCACATGACCTTTGACCTTTCAACATGACCTTTGACCTCATCAACATGACGGATCCCATTGTGCACCTATGACAGAAGTTTGGTTCCAATTGAAGTGAAACTTTTCAATTGAGGTCAATTTAAAAAAAACTTAACAATTTGTGACACACACATCCACACACACATCCACACATACACACGCACAACGGATTGCTAAGTGGTCCTGCCAGCTATAGCTGGCAGCCCACAATAAAAACAATTTTAGGAAAGCCCGCTATACCTGTCAAAACTGTTTTATTTTTGGTTTTTTTTTTCTTTTAGTCACATTTAGACAAGTAAATGTAACCAAGATGAAGTGATTGTTAATAATGATAAACAACTGTGGAATGCCAATTACTCTAACAGGCCTGCAGTATCATTACTGACAGCAACTGTTTCAATGGTTGACAAATTACACTGTGTACAGTGACACAAAATTTGCAGTGTCAAAGCCAATATCATTTCAAATCATTTTGTTTTGGTAACTGCTGCCAGTATCATTTACCGATCCAATCCATGGGTATGTTAATAACAGACCTGCACAATGTGTCATTGACTTTCATCTGTCATTTGAAATGCATATTTTGAAGATACATAATTGGAATATTTGTTTATTTTTTTATTTATTTTTATTTATTATTATTATTATTATTTGTGGGGGGAGTTGCTTTTTGGTTTTGTATGTTTTTGTATTTTGTTTTGCTCTTAAACCCCTAGGTTTACCAAACCATACACTTTTCTTAAAGTGATTAGCTCATTACATAAATTGGCCTAAAGTGATCAGTTCCTCACGCAAAAGAAGTTTTAATAATAAATAGGGCCTATTCCTTTTTCGTCGATGCATGATTAGTATTTTTTAAACCAAAAATCTTAAAATATTCTCCAGGAAACTAAAATGATCCCACCAATATTTTACATCAGTTTTCAGAATAACATTCACCCCTGAATCCACCAAGAGATGTGAGTTGAAAACAAAGATGTCAGATTGATGAGCTGGGTAGTGGAGCTCATCAACAGGGTTGAAAAATAATGTTATCAAACTATCTCCTTCCTGCTCCATTTACTAGTGCTTGGCAGATGGTTAAATACTAATCCCTCTAACACACTTGGTTTGTCAAGTAGGTCTGTATCTCCATTTCACCTGCAACTTTATATAGCATGAGTGTTCCACCATATGCACACAGCTAAAGACACTATCAGTGATTCATCCAAAAGAGTAAAAATATTTGAAATTTGAAGAAATAGCTTAAAGAGACATGAGGAGATTTCCAGGAAGAAGCGCCCCCAATTTTTCTCGAGCCCATTTTTTTACATATTTGGAATGCTTAACAATGTATTAGATCACACCTGAAGTGAATAAGCCGAATACGCCGTCTTTACGTAATAAGATGATGATTTAGTAGTTTCTGTCATGCACGACAGAAAGTCAAAGCATGGTTTTCTATGGGGAACGATTATAATAGCAAGCAAGTTCAGAACAAGGTTTTCTTTTGTGCTTGTAGGTCGAATAAACCTTTAAAACGTTCTCGGTAGGTGGTCTACAATCAATCAAGTGCAATTTGAGATAAATTTATATCCTCAAAAAAATCTTGTCCTGTCTCTTTGACTTTCACCACATCCAGAGTGAGTTTTCACCATTTGAGCGAGGCATTTATCCATACTCAAATTTGTGAGATGCTGTATAAAGAACTAGACAAACACAGAATTTTCATGTTTCCTTAAAAAAAGGTCGGAAATTGTTTAAAGCAGCAGTACTGGAATTTATAGCTTTATTTTTTACTGATAGCAGACAATTTTTGTGAAAATTTGACTTTAGGAATTAAACTAATACTAAAATGAGTTGTTTTCTAAAGTGTAAAGTGTGTGAAATTCTAAAAGTGCAGAGGTCTATTTCTTTGTCCCAGCATATACTAAACTGGCACCTTTGGAAATGAGAATCATTGACTCATACTGACAGTAGCAACTCTCCTATCTCTCCACTCTATCCTCCTGCAAGCCATATCACTTGAACGATTCAGGCTCTATTGAATATTAGGATTGTTTTTAATTTCAGTGCATTTCAAACAGCAAGTCGAAATCTTGGAAGAAACATTTTCAGCACCTGAAACTAATCACCACTATATTAGTTAATGAGATAACATCTAAGTGACTGAAACCAAGCTACGTGGAACACACCAAGTAATATAAGGGACATTTTGACCCAAACCTTGTTCCCCCCCCCACCGACTAACTAAAAAAAAAAGTGTAAAATATTTATATATCTGAACCGGTTAACCTTAGTACTCATGTATACATAATCGTATTGGCAATTCAGTCGTCATCTGTAAGAAATGACAATTTTGTCTGTTGTCCGAAACGGACAGAAATTGAGCCCAGAGTGACCTATGGGACAGGGGAAATGGCAATGCTCCTAACACAAAACCGCAACACGATCGTAGTAGTAGTAAAACCAAAGTTTAAATACGGTTTTGTCCCCGTAACGGGGGTGGACAGGATTCACCTCACATTTGTAGCAATCGCCCTTACTGCCTCCTTCCACTTCGCCCGATTCCACGCATCACCATCCTAAACACCAACCTCCTAACTATCCTTCCACTTGCTTCACTCCATGTCCTCTTTGGTCGGCCCCTCTTCCTCAACCACCCACCTCAAACTCAAAAGCCCTTTAAAACATGCTCTCATCCTCATAGCACGTGGCCCATACCATCTTAACACTCGCACTTCGCCAGTGGTCAGCCGCATCTTCACCAAACCCAAACATCTGATCAATCATCAGTCTTCTCTATCCATCAATTACACACCACACATTGCTTCTCACCATTGCCTCTCTGCCTTCTCAAAATCCCCCCAGCTCATTTTCACCAGGCCACAGTCTCACTCCCATACAGCTCCGATCTCACACAACTCCATACACCATCCCTTTTATCTTCAAAGGAATCTTATCCAAGTAAAAACTCTCAATTCTCTAAACTTCAACCCACCCATACCCTTACTCGGCGTCACAAGCCGGCACATCCCACCACCCGCAATAATCCTGTCACCTAGGTACGTGAACTCTTCACGGTTCCACCTCATAACACAACTTTTCCACCTCTTTCCCCACTCCTCAACTCCCTTCTTGCATCTTTCCAAACACAAAGTCCTGCCAAAAATTGGGGTCACTCTCTTCATCTTTGTGCCCATTCTCCCATGAACCCATTTCCCACTTTCTCAAACCAAAGAATTTGCCCTCACCCTCTTTCACAGTTCCACATGGGGCCACCTTTACTCACTAACACTACCCCTCCAGACCCACTACCACGCTTTACGGTTTCCCAAAGGTTTACCTTCAAGGCCGTACTCTCAATGCCTTCTTCCACTTCCGAAACTTCTCCCTCCAAAAACCTCCATTGTCTCACACATTAAAACTAAATCATAGCATACAGCATCTCCACTCTTCAAACCTTCTTTGCACTCTCTGTAACACATCATCCACAATTGCAAACACCAACGGAGACAGCACAGAAACACGAGGCCACCCACCCCACCTCAAAACCCTCAGACAACTCGACCCTACTCTAACTCTTGTTTTTGCTCTTCATACAGACTATCAGCTAACCACCATTCTGGTATGCCCCTCTTCTCATTGCCAATCCATCACTTTCCTCGGTCACCTATCAAAGGCCTTTCAGGTCCACAAAGCACATATACAGATTCTTCCCTTGCTCGATATTCTCTTGCAGCCTCCTCAAAATGAACACTTCATCTATCGTTCCCTTCCTGGCAATTAAACCAAATTGCATCTATCCACTTTCACTATCCTAACGAATTCTAGTTATCTAGTCACCCTAGAAACAATTGTTCCGCATGCTCCAACAACTTCCACCCCCCTATACGCACCACAGCTCATTTGCATCCCCTTTTCCCTTAAAATTGGAACTAACACACTCACCGCCACTCCACCGGCATTTCTCCTCCATCTAACACCCTTTGACACAACTCCTCATCACACCAATCCTATCTCTCCACTCGAAATAAATCATTCTCACCACTCACTTCCGAGGGTCCCAGAGACTTTACTGTTTTCATTCTCCAATTGCCTTTACCAATATCCTGACTGACTCTCTCAACATGGCCATACCACCACATCAGCCCTCAACCCTCTGATCCCATTCATTCTCCCGATTCATGCTTTCCTCTCCATATGCTCTTTCCAGACCCTGCCTCTATTTTTCTCACTGAAATTCAAATCTTCCAGCATTCCGATCTTACATCTTCCCCCTTCAAACATCTTTGCCTTCCTTTTTCATTGCATTCACTAACTTATTACAACTTGTTTGGGTTCTCCTAATCAAATTCACCACCTTCTCAGCTCTACTCCTTATGAGCCTCGCAACCACTTTCTTGATATTCTTCAATCTCTCTACCTCTTTTCTCTTCTATACCATTTCTCCTCATTTCCGTATACGCATCCTTCTGTCTCCCTATCGCCTCCTTCACCTTATATTCCACCACCCCGTTTATCGTTCCTGTAGCTCCTCCCTTCTTTTCCACACCCACACTTCAATCACCAAGCACGTAACACACTTCCTTAAAACACCCCCACAGATCGGACAAATCCCCCACAAGCTCGGCCACTTATCTCACATTCATTCGTCGTCTCTTCTTCTTTCAACTCCATCTTCACTCCTCACATGCATACCTTCCTCACAAATTTTTTCACATTCAATTGTCCACATCGGCAACACCAAACTATGTTTGTAATTCGGAGGGGACTACCTTAACATTCTTCAAAAAACTTTCTCCTCTCCTTACCCACAAGCACAAAATCAAGCTCTGACTCGTTTCCCTGAAACTAAAGAGTCACTTTCCGTTGTTCTCTTTCTTAAACCACGTATTCGATATGCACATCTCCTTCTCATCACAAAAACTCTAAACAGGATTTCACCTTACTTCCAGGTTGCTATCCACATACCCGTTCCCCGGAACCCCCCAAAAACCCAAGACCTTTCCCTATTGTCAGTTGCAATCACCAAACACAGAGAACAATTCACCCACACTTTTTTGATATCCCCATTCCCCTGCCCTCATCATAAAAATGCTCCTTCTCTCCATACTTCTCTACCGTCTGAGAGCATAGCCGCAAATGCAGCCTCACTACTCCTCATCAAAAGCCATACCACGTCATCACCCTTATCACTCACTCATTCTCACCGCAAACCTTCTCGCCACAGTCATCCTACAAATACTCCACTCCACAATCCGTCCCTTATTTCTGCCCACCACATTACACTTCCTTCCTCACTAACCACATCTAGCCCCCTCCCCTCTCCACCTCAATTCCTGTAACACACCATCACCTCCATCTTACCTTAACTTTCCGCAACTCAGATCAACTAACAATTTGTGAAATAGCTTTTCTCAAGGATCTCCAGTGAACCATGAAAAACAGGAATATACTGGAATCACGAAATGTACCTGTAAAAACATCTCCATGGTTTGACAATTTTAGCATGGCAGGGCATGCTCTGACATGAACAGGCAAAAAAGTCCCTTAAGAGATTCAGCATTTCTTGACATTTTCGTTTGGCCGTCAATCAGTACCAAAAAAATTATGCTTGCAAGTCGTGACTTCCTGAATACTGACAGTGTGTCCCACAAAAGCAATCCCATGCATGCCCACCTTATGCGTTGACATGTCTTCTAACGTTAATTTTAATTAATTTGCTGCTTGTCCAAGGTAATAAACAAAAACGTCTGCGTCCGTGCTTCCTGAATACTGTACAGTGTGTCCCACAAAAGTAGTCCCTACTTAAGTGACATCTTGGTTAATAAGGTTTTATTTTTAATTTATTGTTTGATGAACTAGTATGACAATATAACATGTCCACTGTTTTCAAAACACCTCGGTACCGACGCGGAGTTTACTCTGTCACAGCCATGGCTATGCTACTATGATATGGTAACATATAATGACATCATGTAATTGGTAGGAATCTAAAGATAAAGATTTTACTTAGAGCCCCAATTGCAGATATTAATGACAAACAAACTGCAAGTTATGGGGGAAATAAGGTTGGATTCTTTAACATCACTTTGGCAATTGAATCAGTTCACAACCAAATAAATTGATCATTTTTAAGCCTCATGTAGGCCTCCCTCTGGTGCTAAGAAACTCTGTGAGACTGTTGGCACTGATGAATGGGAAAATCAGATTACACACAGCACTCCACAATCAGCCATTCTTACTTATTTGATTTTTATAAAAAGGTGGGCCAAATGCATTAAATATTAACCATAATAGAGATTTACATAGCCCAATCTAGCTTTTATCTAAAGATCAAAATTGCAAAGCCCTTTTTTTCGAGAAAACATTTTCTGGGGGCTGGATTTATACATCATTACAAGGAAGTGCTATAACAATCTCAGTTTCGATATGTTTCTGCAGCTTTCCCCTTTTTAATATCTATTGTTAACTGTTCAAATTCAATCAATTTATTTTGAGGAATTTTGAAACTCATACACTGCAAAGCATTTTTACATGATGGGTCTTGAATGAAAAATGGTGTTAAAGGGGCATTCACAATCTACAATCCCTGATTTACATGAAAAAATAGATTTTTCTCAGAGGCGTATACAGTGGGGGGGCGGGGGGCTTGCCCAAAAAAAAATTGGGGAGAAAAGGGAGGAAGGAGAGAAAAAGAAAAAGAGGGAAAGAGAAGAAAGCAGAAAGGAGAAGAGAAAAAAGGGAGAAGAGAGAAAAAGAAGAGAAAGGAGCCTAGATAAAAAATGAAAGGAAACATTTATTGTAGCTTCAAACAAATTTATTGTAAAATTTGTGTTCTGAAATACTACTTAAGATGGCAAAACCCAGGAGCTTCCGGGCTCCGCCCCCTGGACCCCTGCCGAGGCTTCACCCCTGAACCCCACCCTGGCCCTAAAGTGGGCCCAAGGACCCCACCCATGTCGGCCTTCACAGTAAGATGCTCGTACATTAGTCCTTCAAGCTGGTACAGGAATCGGGAAACCTCTTGAGTCTTTCCCCCCCCTTTAAACCCCTTGATTTTTCTATAATCTGAAATGTTGGCCAAATGTATGTGTGCCATATTTTACATGCTACTTCAATTTCCTCGATTCCGATCTTGCATTTTGGTTTTATGCACAAATGTTTGTATCACAGTATCTCATAAGCCACCGTGCTTTGCAAATTTCTTGCGGAAACAAATCTGCAACATCAGATTTGCACACAGTACGGAAGATTCATAAGTCAAGTCGGTGGGCGGAGGCAAGTGGATCATGGAAAGCCCCTTTAATTTCATCCACAGTGGTCTCTAGTCTACTCCTAACTTTCTTGTTAGCAATTGTTTTACACTCATCACACTTACACTTTGTGAAAGACTTCTGGTATATTTTGTGTAGAGAATGCATGCTGTGATTAAAAGCCTCTAGCCATGCTGTCTTCTGTGTGCTATACTATCATCCATTCTATATCTAAAAACCACAATCATATTAAATCTTCATAAAGCAACTTTTTACTGTGACTGAATGAGCAGAATTGCCCATAGCATCCTGAAAGTAGATAGGGTGGCGTTTGAATATAACTGAGTTTCCATTCACTACATGGAAGAACAACCAATTGACATTAGTCTTCATATGGATTGCAGTCAGGTGTACTTCGAAACCTCATCAATGTTTTTCTCACCGATTAACAGTAATTTTAATTGGACGGATTGTAGCAATTTGTTGCTCAATCTCTCCAAAGTACAAACACAACCTGGTTTTTATCTCACCCCTTGAACCTTTCATTAGCTCAACAAAAGAGGGAGAGAATGGGGAAAAACTTTGACAAAATCTTGGGTTATTTTTTCAATAAACCTTTAGTGTACATGCACACTACTTCTGCAAGATTTCTAAGATATGCCACATACTCTAGACCAGGATATAAACTGGATATATTCCTTTCAAGAAAAAGATGACATCTGTTTGTTATCACGACCTCACACAACCCCACTTAAGGCGACTTACGGATTTCAAGGTCATCAATTTTACAGGCTCTTCTTACAGAGCCCCAACCTTGAAAATTTAAACAAAACCCTTGAATTCCAGTCAATAATTATGCATGGTACATTAGGTATATACACTGCAGCTATGTCCCTATGAGCTCCTATGGTTCATCAAATTCAATGCCTCTGCTCTTGCAATTTCAAAATGGAAGAACTCCTCTCGTCTATCACGTAAAAATGGAATAAGTAACAATGTAATGTCATAATGGAACAAGTACACTGTAATATTCAGCAATAATATATAAATATACTATGGTACTAGTTATAGGTAGTTCACTATACAGGTAAATGTTGCCCTTATATAGTGCATTTAGGGAGACTAAATGTCATGGTGGAATAATGCAGTAAACAAAAAAAAAATACTATACAAGGAGAACTCGTATTAACGCGATGCGTAAAATCTGTCCCCCCCGCCGAATATCGCGATCACTAGGTGACAACAAACTGGCACCATCACCCTTAATTTTGGCCATCACTAGCTCCCCAAAAGAACTTGGAAAAAAATGTTACTCAGAAAATGACTCAAGAAAATCTGAAAATATCATCATGCAAAAATCTCTGAAAAAATATGTCACTAAATTTAGTAAAAATATGATATTTACTCAATTTGGCAACACTATATTTGAAAAAAAGCAATGTTGACCACTGGGAATTTGGGACCCATACGGGGTCTGGAACGTGGGAAACATTGAATTTTTGCGAAAAATCATTTGTCAACATTTTCCAAAGAAATGTAAACAGGCTGCACCAAGACATGACCCCCACTGTAACACCCCAGACTCAAAAACTGCCCCCAAACTAAGTCATTGAGAACTCCTCAAGCCCCTTCCCTCCTTCCATCCACCAGTTATATCACATACAGAACTCCAGAACTTGTACCCCTGCCTGCGGGACCCTTCATCATTTCAATAGATACAGAATTAGCATATTTTACACCCACCTCATAATCAGTGAGAACTCATCCACCTGCTTTTTTCCACCAATTTTACATCATCGTACCCTTACGAACTCCAGATAAATTGTAGACAATTTTGACAATTTCCTGTGCAATATTACCATTTTCCCTTGAACCTTTTTCCCTACCCCCCCCCTGACAAGACCCAGGGGACCCTTGGGGAATGAATTACATGGTGAGTAGGGGGTAGCCCCTCCTACAATATACCACGTTTGGCTACTCTAGCTCATACAAAAAAAGATAATGCCCACATGATGTCCCGGTTACATGTTTTTTTATCACGGACATACATACGACGTACCTACGGACTGAGCCCATTTTATAGTCCCCTCCCCACCTTCCCGAACTTGTCGTTCTGCGGGACAGTGTAGCTTAGTGCTTCATCATCCATAAACGAATGGAATATTTATTGACAAACTGATAATGCTAGAGGTGACCAATGCACGATGCATCCTGGTGGTAAATATACTATGTAACACGTATCTCTGCCCGTATTCGGTCACAAACTTGCAACTCCAACTTTTGACCAGGGTTCGGAAACTTCCGGGAAGGAACCTATTTCTTCCGGAAAAGAAGACACGTAAAAAAGGGGTTTTCGTTCCATTTCTCTCTTCCGGAAAACTGGAAGAAATTGGAATGAAGACACCTGGAAAGAAATACAGAAATGATTATGAACCACAAAATAAACTAAATTACACCATATTCATCTGCTCTGCACTTCAAATCAGCAAGACTACTTAGTTACTTACAGTACATCTTTTTTTCAAATTTACAAGTTTATAGAAGTTCGTATACTTACAAGTATATAGTAAATTTGGTTCACATTTGTTTTGTCTTGCATTCAATTATGCAGATGAATGAGGATCCCCTTTTGCCATCTTTCCCTGTGCACATTTTAATACTATCATAATTTTGTAGATCAAACAATGAAAAAAAAAAAAATGCTTTAAAATTGTAATGGCCAATTTGTTAATTGTAATAAAGTACAACCATGATTATTCTTTTAAAATACTACGTGTGTATTTGCTTCAGAGTGGGTAGAACCGGGGAGACTAACTTTTTGTTTAAGAAACAGAAGATCAAGTCTTTACAAGGATTCTCTACTTGCCGTGCTGGTGTGAAACTGTCTAATCATTTCTTCCAGTGAATTTGTTAGTTAGCCTTGTGAATCAATGCGAGTTTATTTATGCAATTGCACGGGGTAGGTAGGAGGGGGGTCCCCTGAAATGGTTTTTTTGTTTAAATTATTTCAGCTATATTTCATTCCTCTATAATCAAAACCAAAAGTGCAAGTCCAGTGGCTTTAAAATAGGAAATTTTTTAAATGACTTTTTTAGTTTCTTGTTTTTTCTTTTGTCTTCTTCTTCCAACGCTTTCAGTGGAACAAACTGGAAAACCTATTTCTTGCCCAATGAAAAAACCCCGCGGAAAAAACGTCGGTTTTTTCCCCCTGTGGAAAAACTGGCGACCCCTGCTTTTGACCATGTATCCATATCATAATGTCACAAAAGAATAAGGTCATATTCCAACCACAACCTTAGATCCAAATAAGGTAATAGCATTTCTATCTTAAGTTGGAAATGATAATGGGGGTCAGCAATTGGCATTCTTTTACCTGCTTTCTGTCAAGACCTGACCAGTGCATTAAATGGATATTCTTAAACAGCTGTGAAAAGAATCAATTTCATTGGGCTATGCCCGTTCCATTCGACATTGACCCGGTATATGGTGCTGCGATGGATGTTTTTTTAGGTTGATACGCTCGCTCTACCGCGGTCTTCTATGTTTCGCACGTGCCGCCAACGTTGCGTCGCAATGCTTATGATCGTTGGTGTTCAACGGTTGTTTCGTTGTGTCAATGTGCAACCTTTCTTTTGTATTTAAGCTGTAAAGTAATTGCACATTGGGTTAAGAATGACCTAAATATACTGTTTAATAATGAGAATAAATGTATGATTTGGGGCACCCGGTACTCTCTTTACGATAATTAACCCGGCAACACACATTATTTTTGCGTGAAGAACTCGAACCTCCGATCTGTTCTTCCACTTAAAATAATGGTATCGCCTGTGGTTTTTTCATTCATCCTAAAGAGAGTACCAGGTTCCCAAAATTATACTTTTATTTTCTATTTTGGGTTTGCCAGTGATTTAACTTCATGACTAGAAATTCCACCTAATGTTCGAAGAGAAAAGGATAATATTTTTTCTACCACTCAAGCACCCCAAAGCCATCCAAATTACATTAAAACCTATAAATATTTACCTTCCACCTGCTCAATTTTACCACTACTAATTGCTGGAGTCGATCGCCCTGGTACATGGACTGTTCACTTTCTGTTCAAAATGGAAGCCCTTTTCCCAAAGGACATTTTTAGATGAGTATTATCTTGAAAAGGTTTTCCTCCCTGTAATGATTGAGCATAGTAATGGTACGACTTCTTTAAAACGATTTGATCAATGAAGAGATCACTCAGAAATCAACAGTCTTTAGCTTGATGGTTGTGACCCGATCGATCGACAACCTCGCCAATCGTCTCCCTTCTTTTCTCTATCAAATCTTCTTATTACCCCAGTGAAGTTAAAGACTCAGAGATTTCCAGATGAGGAACCTCAATTTCTACAATTAATGTTTTTATGTACATAAAGCTTTGTCTATATACTAATCACTGTTCATACTCTATATAAACGAAATTGGTGTCCTTCATAAGAAAATCACAACTTTGTACTCAACTTCTGAATCTGGAATTTTGTTACGATATCCTATGGTATACTACACATTTTACTACATCAAAATGAAAATCGAATCACTCCAACTTACGATTTAGCGTGTTTGATAAAGCTTTCTAGTTACTATTTTGAATACCAAAGAATGCCTGTCAAATCTCTGAGTCAAGCCTTTAAAGCACAAATATGTTGTTCCTGTTAAGGCCTTAATCATATAATGAGAAATTGAAAGGTTTTTCTTGTTTTTTTTGCTTATGTAAAACAAATATGCAATCTTGTATATGCTGCTAAATGCCATGGCTTTGTAAGAACATTTTTTCTATCAACGGTTCCACATCAACTATGGCTCGGCATAGAATGCCTGCTGTATAAAACATGTATTAGATAATTGGATACAAACATCCCTATTTTGTTGTAGAAAGGTGGACGAACAAGTCTTTTCCCGACGTGGGAATACACCCATGTGAGGTTCTACTTGCAAGAGGACAAAATATTTTACAAAAATTATGGAGATTATGGATTGGGGAACGAAAAGGAGCTCACCATTGTTTTGATTAAATTATTTTTTTCTTTATTTATTACATTATTACCTGGTAGATCATTCAGTGTTCAGAACTGGCTTTCCAATGATGTCTAGGTTCCAGGCTGACTTTGAACAGCCCGGGGTTTCCACGCCTACACTCATTGAAACTGTCTGCGATTCCTGTACGGGGCGTTATTATTCAGGTACATGTGACCGGGATGCCTTCAATACCCTTAAGACGGGTAATCTCATGTTTCTTTTCCCCAAGTCTAAAGAACCAGTTTTAAACAATGTTCGTTATACAAATCAAAACCAGAATTTGGTACCCAAATTAAATCCAGCACTTGGCCCTTCGGGACTCGATCCAAGGACGTCATCCACCTGAAAGGCGATCCCCTAACCAGTGGGCCAATTACATTCCACTACTAAATCTTTCTTTAGTCAGTGGCGCACCAGACCTCTTTTTCTGGGGGGCCAACGGGTGGCAAAGTGAAATCTTGGTGGCAAAATGAAATTCTGGGGTGGGGGGAAATATGAAAAAATTTTGAAAATTTTCACCAATTTTGGGGCCCAAAATCGCTGATTTTGGCCCCAAACACTGAATTTTGCCCCAAATTCGGCCTCATTTTCGCGTCGAACCATGGGGGGCAATGGGGGGGACAAGAAAAATGGGGGGGGGCAAATGCCCTCCATGGCCCCCCCCCCTGCGCCGCCACTGTCTTAGTACGAAAGATGACTGATAATCGTGATACACCAAGCAACAAGCAGGTTTACCTTCACTGTATGAGGTGATAGATTTCATTGAAAGAGTCATTCTGCCACCAATTCACTTTGGTTGTACACTTTTGTGAACCTGCCCACTGCAAAACGGAAAGATTGAAATACAACCTCCTCCCACACCCAACAGGGACCTATGTGCTAAAATAACAACATACCGACATCTTTAAAACGAAAAGGGAGCATTAATCTTCCTCTATCACAGTTCCAATGTTACATTTTGACAGCATGTACCATACAACTTTCTATTTTCCAAATTATTACTTAAAAAGGTGCATTTTGGTGATCCCAGCCATTTATTTTTGTTCTTCATTCACTATATAATCCCTCAATTAAAAGGTTATTTCCAAGGCCATATTTAACATTTGTCTGTTTACGGATAGAAATACAAATTACCAAATTCCTTCAGGGTAACATGTAGAATCCGAATTTGCACGGGAAGATATACTAGAGATACTTAGGCCAACCATTCAGATATATAAACAATCTCAATTTCTTTAGGTAAGTCCGGGGGATGAGGCTGTGGATCACAAAATGTCCCTTTAAGTTTTTTTCACAACAAACATTTATGCCAATACATTGTAACCAAGCTCTGCACTTTACAAAAAATCCTTTGCTAGAATACTAATCACTAAATTTAGCCTCCATTTACTATTCAGCATGAACAATACAGGCAGAATATTCCAAAATGGCAAGTATAGCATAATACCATCAGTACCCACACAGAAATGTCCTGACTTCACCCCCAAAACTAATGGAGTAACCATCAATCAACCGATGAAAAATTAAGGATTGAACTCTGAAAGAAAATGTATTAGAGACCATTTGTACAATGGACAGACAGGCGGCTTAAAAAACCCAGAATGATCTTGTAACTTGGGACTTTCTCTGTTGTCATAATGAGGTGTAGCAGCGTTGACAGCTGTGTACAAATGCCCATAGACAATTTCTATATCCATAGTGATACGCCACCAATTTCGATAAGCTACCTAATTAGCTAAGAATTTATGCTCATGACATATGACCGGGATTATGTAGCGTAATAGCGCCACATACGACTGAGACTATAAGCTACAGATTTCATGCAGTAGCCTCCATTCTCTTAATCTGAGTGTCCTAGCCGATTCCCGTTTATTTAGGATCCCTGGTTGTAGGCACTCTAGGCTGTCTGGCAGTCAGAGGTGAACCACCAATGATCAACAAGATAAGGATGGGTTTTCCAAAGAAATGAGGATGATCATTGGGATAAAAGAATGATGTATTATAGACTACTATGTATATAATGGACAGACAGGCAGGGCTTAACCCAGACTGGATCTTGAACTTGGGACTCGAACCTTGTGTCATGATGTTTGTATGCACTGTATACTTTCTGAAAGTCAGAGGTGCACCACTCAATCAAAGCACGGATAAAGTGAGGTTTCAAAGTGCTAATGGATGGATCATTGGGATGAAAGAATGATGTATTAGAGACTATGTAAATAATGACAGAACTAGGGCTGTCAGTATTAACAGTTTTAAACGGTTAACCGGTCGTATGAGTCGTTTAAACTGTAGAAAGTCCCTAACGGTGTAACTGGGACCCATTTACCTCTCCCTGACTATGCCG
This sequence comes from Ophioderma brevispina, assembly GCA_023653785.1. Taxonomy (NCBI): domain Eukaryota; kingdom Metazoa; phylum Echinodermata; class Ophiuroidea; order Amphilepidida; family Ophiodermatidae; genus Ophioderma; species Ophioderma brevispina. The sequence goes on from JAMKCH010012253.1 coordinate 63,569, forward strand.
AGACTGCGATGCAATAGTCATCGTCATCCAATGGCCCGCCGACAATCATTTTTACTATTTGCATATACCTGACTAAAATGGGTATTTTACTATCATTATCGGCCAGTAAACACATAGATCTGAAGGTTGAATCGCATTTAGGGTAAAGACATACCTGTTTTAGGTCAACATGCATTTTTTATATCAATCCTAGTGCACTCGTGAAATATCAGCCGGTCATAATATAATTAGCCGATTCTGCTTACTGCGCGGAGGCAGAATTGCCACGGGTCGCTGACGCTGGGGCAAGATTTACCCTGGAGAAATTGAGGAGGTCACTGTATGCGAGGTGGTTTGTTTTGCAATTATTTTTCCTGTAACACAATTAAATCAAGAATATTATGCCTTTTGGAAACTTTGTACAATCGTTATAATATGTTATACGATTCTTTACTCTCATACTTGAAAAAATGGGCATACAGTTATTAAATACCATGGCCACGAAAGAAACAAAAACAAATTAATTAGCAAATATATACATGTCAAAAATTTTGCGTGGTAACCCAGATGCAGTGGTGCGCACTGGGAGGGTCGACTTTTTTTTCGTCGCCCGCTGAGGTCCCGGATGGAAGTGAAGATATGATCATGATGTTGTTAGGTTCCGACAAGTATTTATTTATATATTAAGAAAGCTGATCAATAAAATGTAAGTGTGAACCCGTATTACCAAGTGCGTAAAAAAAATAGCACGCAAAATCTGGATGTCCTATGAATACGGGGGCGGATCCCCAGGCGGATTTTCCATTTTATTGAGCTCACTTTCGCCTGCGGGAGGTCTGTCTTCCGTTTAAACGGTAAAACGGTTCGTTTGGATTTCCGTTTAAACGGTTAGGCAATATAACCGCAAAATGACAGCCCTATGACAGACAGGCAGGGATTAACTCAGGACTAATCTTTGAACTTGTCACTTTACTCTTGTGATGAGAGGGTTGCAGTCAGAGGTGAACCACTCACAATAAGCAAGGATAAGATAGGTTGTCCAAGTTGAGGAGCGGGAGGATCATGGGGTTGAATTCAGATTCTGCTACCACATCATTCAACAGGCAATTTATTTGTTGAGGTGCCCCCAAAGTCATAGGGTGGTGACCACAATACGCGAACCTGCGCGCGACCTGTAGCAAAAAACCTCAAATAACGTTAATAAGCAGCGCATATACTTACATGGGTCAATGTCAATGAACACCGGCATCAATGAAATTGCTTAACATTTGCACAGCTGTTTAAGAATGACTGTACAGGACAAAACACACGAAAAAGGAAACCCCATTAATCTATGCTGTATCTACTCTGTACATCATTAACTGTACCCAGAAAAAACCACGATGGCTGGCAACCTAAGCCCCCCCCCCAGCATATAATGTCTAGTCACAGCAAAAGCTGTGATCAGCGAGGAACTCATGGATATGGATGTCTGTTTGCTAGTCGGGACACAAGAGGCCTCATGCTGTAAAACTGGTGTATTAATTACTCTTTTGTTGTCAGCTCTCCTGTTTAAATCTTGAAAGTGTACCAATCTTGTCTGCGTCAGCAGGGAGAGTAATCGTGAACAGTTTCTTTCATTCAAAAAAAAATCAAATGGTGCGCACCGCATGCGAGCTGCCCATCTCTCTGTCATGGGCGTTTGGGCCAGACTCCCTCAATATAATGTTGCTGTGGGGGGTTTTCGCCACCCCCCGCACAGCGAGTCTGTTTGCATTCCCAGCATAGGCTGGTACCCACCCCATTTATCCTCCTTGGTGAGAGAGGCAAGCGAGGTTAAGTGCCTTTGCCCAAGTGCACAACACAATTGGGCGCAGCGGGGCTCGAACCCACACCCTTATGCTTATGAGGCGAACGCTGATCCACGGCACCACATGTCCCCACACATTTCTTTCATTCGGCGTGGTTTCTACTACTGCCTTGCGACATTTAACCAGTTATTGAGTGCCTACCTACTGATGATCTGATCATCCATAAAAGCTGGTTTCTATTGCACCCATAACATAAAATAATCTGCTGACCTTTTTCCTTATTTGGCCATTAAAAAGGTCTTTCACAAATCATTTACAATGCATCATGGTCGCATCTGTGTAATCAAATTGAAAGTCACCTATTATTCTCATTTTATTATGCAGAAACTGCAATAAAAATTCACAAATACCATCAAGTTGTAGTTATACGATAGCTTATGAAGCGACTTGTAAATATGGGCAATTACGACGAGTCGTTTGTATTAAATCTGTTACATATGCGAATGGGTCATGCGACTTCTGGCTCTCCTTGACTCGTGCATTCATCTGGAACAGGGAAGTTTCTATTGGGCGAAACTGTCTTTTTTTCCTCTGGCATTATTCTACAATTTGAAAGATAAATGCCCGATAAAAGTCTGTTTGACTTCCAAATTTTGCAGTCATGCGTTCTACCACTGTGGGTGAACCTAGAAGTACCGCCATAAGAAAACCCATGCATATGCTCTTTACTACCACTGGGGCATTTTCCTTCGATTCAGATCTCTGAAACCAAATTGCTTCTATAGTGCTTTTATCTTACCTAAGTCAGTGACGTCAGTATGTGATGCAATAGTCTCAGCATAAAATCGCAAGCGTCGATTCAAAGCACTGACATACGCACTCGCTTGTACATGTATAAAGAAACAACAGTCTGAACGCATTGACATCACTGACTCGAGGAATGTAAATGGAGTATAATTGCTGCTGGGACACGTTCCCCTGTGGGAGACCATTTGCTTTTAATTGCAGGTCTGACAACATTTTTCCATAAAATTCTCATGGGGGGGGTAAGTGTCACACTGGCAGTAACAAGCAAGAGTGCTGCTAATTGCTGGTCAGACGTCTAGCACTATAAAAGGTTTGCTGCTAAGTGCTGCTGACATTTTCCCCACAGGAGTGCAAATAGTAATAGGGTTAATAAAATGTCTTCTCAAGCATACATTGTACATGTTATGATTCCAAAGCCAACACTTTTACAATTTTTATAATTAAACATTCTGCAAACACTGACAAAATCAAGTAAAGTGTAATAGTCATGCCAAAATATCTTCCAATGTTTCACAACCAGTTTCACAGCAATCTTAATAATAGGAAATGCATATGAGTTCACCGGGTAATAATAATAACAATGTGTTATTTGTTTATTCTGCAACTTACATCAAGAAATACACTCTTGAGGTTACACCCAGAGTAGCAGAATCTTAGAATATTATCCATTGCTTCCGTCTGTTCAACATTCCAAGTTTGATGGCAAAATAAAAGTGTGTACATTGCTTTATAAGGCAATCTGATGGACACTACTTTTCCTTTTTTTTAATCAGAGTCAATTTTCTAAACCATAGTCAGTGATGTCATCACTTTTGTTCCATTTTTATTCCCTGTACTTGGGCCTGTTGGAAAGGAAAGAAAATATGATCCTCTAGAGTCCATTTCCCAACTGATAGCCTTGTCACCAGAACCCAAACTTTACTGGAGTAGTCCAAGTTTTTGTGTTGAAGAAACTTATTTTTGTCTCATTTATTTCCTGTGGAATCATAGGACTAAAAGATGTTTGGTTGGTGGTATAGCAAAAAAAGTGGCCCTATTTGGTTGACAATTTGAATGTTAATTTAACACCGGCTCTATGGTGCTTAATAAATTACATTTTTGCTTCCCGCCCCTCTCTCCTTGTTAAATCGTCACGAGGCTCGCCTCTCACAAGTTTCTTTCTTGGATATTCTCTTCTATTCCTCCAAAGGAGGGCACCCGTGTTGCATGCACTGACAACAAAATCCAATTTATAACAAGTGACTGGGTAAATAAATGCATCAATTCCAGTTATTTGCTATTCTGCATCTTGCATCAGGAACAACACACACTCTCTTGGACGGTTAAAAGAAAAAAAAAAGAAAGAAAAAAAAAAAAAAAGCAACTGATGATAGCAGAGGAGCTAGCAGAATCTATCATTGTTCCATCTGCCAAAACAATAAAAAGGTGGCCGACTGGCTGCCGACCTTTTCTTACATTTTTGCTCTGGTTTTGCAATTATATTTATAGATATCTTTTCCAACTTTTTAAAAACCTGTTGGAAGTGTTTGTCAAAGATTTTGCAAAATAAGGGCAACTTGCATAGTTTAAAAAATAAATTGCATTGCAAAAAAAAAAAATTGGGGTAAATTAAGGCTTATAATATAGTATTCCTTGGCCTCAAAATCAATGAAATAAAACCACATATTGCCATAATGAAAATATTAATACATAAAAAACCTTACTTTAAATATCCATATAATTGATGGGTAGAAGGCATTTTGCAATGTCGGTCAGTTGAGGAATACAGATTCCCTCTGCTTCTAGAAACACTGCTTCCTGCCTCATTTGATAATATTGTTGACCTACTTGGTTTGATCTCATACCTGTAGCTTTAAATTTGGTGACCTGAGCACAGTCCAAGTGTTAAATTCATGTTTTTTTGTTTTTTTTGTCTGGTCACATGCAGCTTTTGGGCTTGACTTTTTCAATAACTTCCACAAGCAAAAGTTGTAGTGAATCATTTCCACAATGCACCAGTTAGGGAAATTTTACCTCATGAAGGTCATGTGATCCACTAAAATCATATTTTTAACACATTAAAACATGACTTTTACACTCATGGTAGCCCACAAGCATTCAACCTTAGGTAATTTTTAGCATGATCGTGAAAATGTCTTAGGGTTCATGGTTCTTTAAACTCTTGAAAACTTTATCCTTAGGTAATGATATTGTGTAACACACAACAATAGAGGCATAGCCATGTTGCAATTGCATCATGGGATGGTTCAAATTACCCTATCAGGTTTGTTTATATGGGGAAAATATACGTATAATAGCGTACAAGTATAAATTTACGATATTCGGCCAGCACTATAAACAGGACAATATACGGTTATAAGTCGAAACCGTATTTATAAGCTTATGCGGATTAAATAATTCCATCGAAATACGATGGATATTGGAGTAGTATAATTCTGTATGTCGAGGCACTATAACACATCGGCATACGGCTACCGTATACCGGAAGTGGAAGTTGTGAGAAGCACTGCAGCAGTAAAGGCAAATACTAGCGGCAAAGTGAAGGAGGACACATAATTGAAAATTTGCAAATAATTATTTTTTTTTTTTTTTTTAATGACGCAGGTTTAGCTGATCATGAAAGACCGGTGTGGCAGGATGATATGGCCTTCGGGCCATTAGTCTAATCGACAACGTGTGAAGAATGATAGGGATTCCATTCCAGCTGGACCCTCACGCAACATTAGTTTCACGTTTTATTCCGTTGTCGGTCTATGGAGCCCGGACTAATATGGGCTCCGGGTGGACCACATCTCTTTTTACTCCGGTCCTGAGTGCACGGGGTATGAAAAAGGGAGTTTGACGATGGGTATTCATAAACTAGCATTTAAACATGATCAAGTGTGTTTACGTGATCACAATAGGCTTTGCGCGGAGTTGACCCAGGTATCCAGGATATACCGTATATGAGCTCATATACGGTATCTAGCTTACTATAAACAGCTGAATTTCGGATAACACGCATTCCAGCCAATTAGCTCCTAATCATAAATGCGGATACGGGTAACATATCGAGGGTTTAGCGCAAGAAGGCCCCATCTGCAATAGCTGCCATTGTCGGTTGTGTTGGTTATTTAGTGTTATACATGCCAAATCTAACATGTGCAGCTATTGCAGAGCGGCCTTCTGCACTAAACCCTCGATATAGATACTGAATAGCCACTATAAACACGCTGTATGCCTACAAGGCTAGCTTTAGTTAGTTCCTGTGTTTTACCCTTGACTTCACAATTTGTCCCATGGTATAATATGCATATGCCTATTCGTTAGCAACTAGAAAGAAATGGGCATCGGGCTAGTGCTGAATTCAAGTTTGGTTTGGGTTTGGGTAGGGACGTTGCATCTTTCCGGCGACGACCCATACTATACCAATTTTTGCCAAAAAAAAAATGGGACCAGAGCTATACCAGAGATGAACACACTTTGGGCCAAGTTAACCCAAATCTGCCACTTTTCCTCCAAAATGTTGAATTTAAGCAAATTTGGACCCTTTTGGTTTCAGATGAGGAGGAGGAGGGGAAAGTTGCGACCTACAAAATAATTTTCTACAACAATTTTTAGAAAATTTGGCTTCAGATTAAAGAAATTTGACTAATTTCCAACAAATATTGAAGGAAAAGTTTTTTGAAAAAACACCCATTGCTATACCAATTGGCATTCAAAAAGGGTCATTGATATACCAGAAGGCGAAAATGAGACCGATTTGTTGAGACCCCTGAGGTCATTTGTGTTGATCAACACTCCCCAAAAGTGCCATGTGGCCACTTTAAATTTCACTGCGCGTAATTGAAAAAAAAATAAAAAGCAAGTAAACTTGCGTTCATCCCCTGGCAAAGATGGCAGTCTGGAACATGACCTCAGCATGAACTTTGACCTTGGTCCATGACCTTTGACATTTCATCCACACATGAGGAACCCCTATGGCAACCTTAACCACAAGTTGTTTAAATCGGACAAAAAACTTTTCGAGGAGACCGAAGAAATTGAAAACCGAAAACCTAACCAACTGGAACACACATACATACACATACATACTCAGGACATGCGCACCTCGCAATATCCCCCTCTGCTTTTCAAGCCAGGGGCAGTGGCCGGCGCCAGACCTCGTTTTCGGGGGGGCAAACGAGGGGGGGGGGCATTAACAAAGTGAAAGCTTGGGGGGGCAAAAGTGAAATTCTGGGGGGGGGCAAAATATGGAAAAATTTGGCCCCACAAAATCGCTGATTTTTGGGCCCCCCCAAATCAATGAATTTTGCCCCCACAAAATCCTTCATTTTCTTTCGACCAGGGGGGCAACTGGGGGGAAAACAAGAAAAAAAATGCACCCCATGCCCACCCCCTGGCACCGCCACTGCCAGGGGGATAAAAAGATGGGTGGATGAAGATAAGGATGATAACACAGGGCTTCAAAAGAGTCAAACCAGAATGCACTTGGGCAATACTACTAACTCATATGCCATTTGGCTTTTATGCATGGAAAAATTAACCAGTGTTCGGTTAAATAGTCAATAAATGGTTAAACTAATAAAAACGCTATTAGAACCATTCCATCTCGTCCTGTTCAACCGTGTGATGGAAAACAATTTAATAGTACATCAATAATATTACTAATTGATTTGTCAATAAACCGCAACTAAATGATGCCACACTAATGGAGTGTCAAGCGATGTCAATTATCAACACTTGACATTCTGATACCAGTCCATCACGCAGTCTCAATAAAACGATGCATGCTAAGCCAGTGCCCAGCATCAGCCGAATACAGGTTAATTAGAGATAATGGACAGCGATACACATACTGTTGGCATCCTGGGAGCCATTTTCAGATATTAGTTGATGCCGGAATTACTCATTATTGCATGAAGCAGTCCAATCTAGGTTAATATATCTATCATAGCTTTTATGGTGATGAGCAATCACCACCTTTAGTCTGAAAAAAAATATATATTGAGTACAAAGCGCATTTGCAGTTAATTTTAGACACTGGAGCCAGCTGTCTGTTGTACCTTGTTCAGTCAAAAGGTAGAACAGGACCCTTTTAACTACTTATGTTCTACACATTTTGTTGGAGGAGGGATCAAGTTGGACAAAAATAACTACAGCTACTATAGTAGGTTTACATAGAGTTGCATTATGACCTTGGCTTTAACTAGTGTAATCTCAGTGTACTTCAGCAAAAGGTCATGTCTCATCTTTTAGTGAACACACTATGTAGCTAGGGCCGATATCCAACTTGTGTATGGAGGGTTGCGGGCATTGCGCTTGCAAGTGATAACAGACATCGTGCCCCAGATTCTAAAATGATGAGCCTCAGATGTTGAAAGATCACAGTTCCAACACAATTACACCAATGTGATATTATATGAATTGTAAGGAGAGCGAAAGAGAAGCAATCTTCTATTCTCATATTAAAATAAATCAGTTATGTATTAGTGTTTAGAAAAAAATAGATCTGTTGTGGTGCACACATATATATTTTGGTTAGCACTTTTCGCATCTATCTTTTAGTAAATAAGCAAAAGATGCAAAAAAAAAAAAGCACAAATCTTTTGTGGAATTCTAAAACCTAAATGGGAACTTCTATAAATGCCAACCCAAATTGGAACTCAATCTGACCCTAAAACCCTAGCCTAACCCTAATTTCATGCTTGATTTAAATTTCTTGATTGCCTACATAAGGATTAATTTCCAACAATGTGGGTTTGCCTTGTCACTTGCGAAAATTCTAGCCGCCAAAATGTTAAGTTTTACAGCAAATGCTGGCGATTCATATTTCTTGGGGGGGGGTCTATTTTGTGTGCACTGAAAATGTGTGTGTTGGCAAATTTCACTAATGGCAAGGAGGTTTTTTTTCTAGGCGGCTACAGGTGTCTAACAAGTTAACAATACAAAAAATAATCATACTTTTTAAATATGAAAAATGGAACGGGAGGGACATCACCTCTCTTCAGATATGAGTATAGGAGTACACTATAGAAGATGAGCATTTTGAGCAGTTTTCAGTTAATGAACAACAGGGTTTCAGTTCATTTTTGGCTACTTTTTTTGCTTATAATTTATAGCTGCACTTTTTATTGACCTGTAATTAAATGAGCCATATCTCTTGGTGTTTTTGCAGGCTATAATATTGAGATGGAATCAAAAAAGTATGCAGCTAAGTATTAATAGGCTTGTGTTGGACTGAGCTGCAGAAAATATACTGAAACATGGAGTGTACCTTTTTACTACAAGAGCATGGTGGAAACAAAAACCGGGACTCGTGATATTAGAGCGCGAAACTCGAGCCCGCTGTGGCCCTGTGTTGTGTTCAGATACTAATCTCAATTGGCTCATCGACCCAAGCGAAATTGGGGAGCTGTTCATGTTTCATGTTAGGGGAGCTTTCCAATATAAGTGCTGATAGGGAGTGCGCTTGGCCTAGCAGCTGCAGCAGCCACTAGATGAAGGAAATGATTGTGATGGATTCCTAATGGCGGCGTAATAATTACAGGCACAATGCTTGGAGACTGTTACAGTGATAAAGCGCGATATAAAAAACATTATTATTATGATTATATCGTTACATTGTTTTACAATCAAACGTTTTAGACACTGTCGCTCATGAAGTTATTAAAGTAAACTATAGTCCATTTTCTTACCTCGTGACATTGATGTCATAACTTGACACAGCTTTTACGAATGCGTCAAGATTATGCCTTTTTGTGCGTGTGGGAACAACACTGTCGCTTAACCCAGCGGCGCGGTTCATGGGTGGACCTTTCAATCTCGCCGCTGGTGAAGTGAAGTCACTGCACAGAGGTTAAGGAAATGGAGCATAACTGCTTGGTAGCCTCTTGCAGTAAAAAAATTAATAGTACCACTGTGACCTTTATTAATAGAATGAATTGAGATGTTTAATCAAAAGTCATGTTTCACATTTATTGGAATGAATATATAACAAGGTGGTAGAAATTGTCGCTGTGTGTGAGAATCAGTCTTGATTCCACAAACAAATTTTGCGGGAATTGGGAATCATCTAAATTCGCTACTGTGTTAAGTTCCAAAGTTTAAGAGAATCAACATTGATTCACGTAAATCAGTTTGCGAGAATCTTTACGAGAACGATTCTCGGATTCTCGCGAAATTTAGCCCTGTAGAACCACAGATTACTAAAAAGCTTTTCGTAGTGACTTTTCGAAGTAGTGCACAGCTGAGCCCTATTGATTTGACTTTTGCAGCCCCTACATTTGAAGGCCAGGGGAGCGGCTTTATAATCACCTCAAAGAAATACAACCCAGAGGACTGTTCTTTTTTAACTTGCCAATGAATTTATAAGAAGCTTGTAAGCTATGGCAGCTTATGGCAAAGGAATCACGCTACAATTAGGGGGCATTTCCCCACTTTGGCAGCTGACACACAAAAAAATCAGATTTATACGTCTAAGTAAGTACTTGTGTCAGAACTGAGAGGCCAAAATGGCACTTCCCCAAACTGTTGACTTTGTCATATATAAAAATGCCTGGAATTTCTTCTTACGAGTTTTTCTGCCAAAAAAATGTTTATTTATTAAGCAAAATTGTATTTGGCCACACAAAACAAAGATGTTTGGAATGTTTATGAGTACAAGGTAGAAATATTAGAACTACATGTCAATAAATCAAACAAGACAAAAATCAAAACAAATAAATTGAAGAACATGCAACAACCATAGTCCATAATAAAAATATTTTGCTGAAAATGGTTAAAAATATATGACAAGACCATCTGATCTACATGTAAAACTACATATAGGCCTACCTAATTAAACAATTTTTTAAAACCTTATACATAATTTTTTTTGTCAGTTTACAATTAGGTTCAGCTTAGGCCAATGACCGTTAGTCCAAAGCTGAGCACTACTTCACCACAGATCGATTTCACCACCAGAATTAGCATATCATTCATTGTATAATAATACCTGACGTCTATTCTGTAACCTTTTTCCCCAGGATAGTTCTTGTCAATTTGCAGTTGTATCCTGTTTGTGAAACAGAAAGTTATTAACTTTTAATATTCTTCGTATAATAGTCTCACCTATAGCCTGTATTGAAAAGTGAGTTCCCCCCCCCACCGTTATCGATTTTTGAACTGATGATAAAAACATTGTTGTTTGTGTACCACAATCTTGAAAATCCCAAACAACCCCCTATTGAAAATGGTTGGGCAAGCCCCTGGCTAAGAGCCAATTTAATTACATTGTTCCATCCCATGCACAGGGCCATAGTCCTATATTTCCTAGCAAGATCCTGTGGAATGTGCAGAAATGTCTGCATTTCAACATGTGGGGTGTAGGTTTTTAGGGTTTTTTGTTTTGTAAAACAAAAATTGCCTTTGGAATGCACTTTATTTGGTAATAATTATCTACAACATTCAATAATTAATTTAGCACCCACTTTGTGACCTGTCTCCCCTATTTTTTTTCTGCCACTTCGGCATAAGGTTTAATTTGGCAACTTTCTCCTTGTTAACTGGTAGGCCCTACATTGTATACATTGTAGGACAATAAAATGGTGGTGATACATAGAGAAACTTATTTTATCAAAATTTACATTACATACCAATACTCTAAACAGGGAAATTTTCACGAGGGTTTAATTTTCACGAATAAGAATTCAACCACGAAAATAACACCTCACAAATTAAAGTGTTTTCAACATGCATAGAAAGTAAGCGCTGCGATGGTCAACTGTAAATTTAACAACACAAAAATTTCCTTCTACATGTAGTCTCCATCCATGAAAAATTCTGCTTGCGAATATATCCCTGTTTACAGTACTAGATTGGTGTACTAATGTAACACTATGGGTTTTTCTTCCAGTGATGATGACATCCACATATTAACACACGTAAGCTGGACCATGCAATGTGTGTGTTTTCCCACACTTTGCTTTGAATGGTTGTGTGTAATTAACCACAGCCCATCACTGGAATTAGTGGAATTGTAATCTACTTATCAGAACTCCGAAACAGTCATCAATGATAACAATAGAGCATAAAGTTCCAAAGTCAAAAACATGCATGCTCATGGCACTATGTAATACTTAGCAGTTGGAATTCGATATTATAATGTAGACCTAATTATGTCCCAAAACTTATGTCTCTTCTTGTTACATTGATTGTGAGCATTTATTTATCATAAGTGACTGCAGTATTTGTAGTATCAAAGATTGTTTTTTATATTTATTTGATGCCTTGAAGAAGATTGAAAAGGGGCAATGTAACATTTGACATATGTCCTAACATTGTGAAGGGAGGTACAATATGTCTAATAGATATTACACACTTGAAATATTTTGGCAATGACATGCTCTGTACATCAATTGACAGTAATTTGTGGAACTTGCCCGTGACAGGTTTTTCTTCTCCAGGCAGAAGGGACTGAATTGACCAAACCCTCATGCCGTGGGTTACACAGTTTATTGGTGTAAAATCCCATAAGGTTTAACTTCTTAGCTTGTTACTGATACTGCGGCTGTGAGTTCACAGGAGTCTCATATTTCAATGCATGGCCATGGTCAGTGATATACATCCCGACTTGCACCACTAGTGATAGTGACCTTCCCTGCTTGCACTAAATGAGACTATCCTAACCTAAAGGTAGCTATTTAACAGTTTTGTGTAACAGTTTTTCTGATTGGTTGGGCCAGACAGATTGCAAAAATTTTGCTTGAAAAAAAAACTGTTAGAATATTCTATAGCCACTTTATATTCCAAAATAATAATTCCAATGTTATATAACAATTGTGGTACAGAATTACATGTTTGGTGTATTATATTTAACACTGGATAGCATGGAACAATTTCATTAAGCAGACTAAAATTTTCAAGTGTGGTAAACAGGCACAACTTTTGCTTTTGATACCGCAAGTATGACAAATATTACTACACCATAGTGATTTGGCCTTTGCAATGGATAAGAAGCTTCCATTTAAAAGGGAAGTATGGTAACATGAAGCTTGGTGATTTTCTATGCAATGCGATTTCTCTTCAAAAATATACCAGATGTGTATCAAGAAAAAAGTTAAATGAAACTGAATGTCTTTGTTTCACAATGAAGCGGTTGATCATATGATTGATGCCTTGCATAGTACTTCATTACAATTTATTAGTGTTTACACAAAACTCAATGCTTGTTTGTCATTTCCACAAATTTGCACTAAAATGCAGAAAAGATTGTCCCTTTTAAGGACTCGTCTTGTTATTTTTGTTTTCCATGCTGATTGCTGATTGACGGACAGAGTGTGATGTCAATTGTTTTTTTCATGGCTGTTTCAATATACTCTGCCCAAACTTCAAATCAAAAAAAGGGGAACTATGAAAAAGTTTGCCTTTCTTGGCTGCCAAATTGAAAAAAACATTTTTTGGCCCAATTTCTTGAGGGATTGCAACCATTGCTCACCTAAAGTGGAAAATTGTGTAATTGTTCCCCCCCCCCCCCCCCCCGGTCGGGTGTCGGGTAGGGGTGGGGGAGGGGTATTCAATGGTTCAAATCCCACCCAAGAGGCCAATCTCTTAGCCGTCTATCTCTTTACCCCTTCCCTCCTCCCGACAAGATAAGCTAGAAGATCTAGAAACGAAAGAGACGGTGTTAGAGTTATTGCTTTGGTATGCCACTGGTGGTGAGCAACAGATATTTAGAATTCAAGGGTTAAGGAGGGCCCCAACATTCACTGTTTTCACAGGGTTTTCATATTATGGACGAGGACTGATGCCAGACCCTTGAGGATTAAATTTGACTAATAAATGTTCTTACTCAAGTCCAGACCACACCAAGAGCATCTAGAATTCCAGAGAGTGCAGGGCTCATCAAGCATTTGCAATGCATCAAGGGCATACCCAGAAAATGTCAACTCCATCCCCAGAACACCAATGTGCATAATCACAAATAATAGCAAGGAAGGACAATTGGCGACTCAGACCCACTATCCATGTGTAGAGGTCAGTGAGCCTGATGGTATGAAATTGTGAACTTTACCAAACCTGGGCTGTATTTGTATTTTTTGGCCCAAATTTCCAGGAGGAGGCAATCACTATTACATACGATTACGATGTAGTGGGGAATTTTCACATGGTTTCATTTCTGTGCTGTTTGTGGATAACTTCAAAGCCACAAATTTAATAGATACCTGTGTGCAAAAATATTTCTGACTCCCTAGGCTTTAGTGTTCAGTTGTTTGGAACCATGAATAAACACATTCATAAAATTGTTCAAAACGGTACAAATTGGGAAAAAAACACTTAAAAATATTCTGCTATGGAAAGGGGTACATGATACATGACTACATGTTACAATCACTGTATAGTCGGTAGTATATAGATGGGCAAGGACCCCCCAAATGATTGTGTAAGGACTGGGGAATGAGGCAAAGGTTAGAAGTAAAGTGTCGTGCCGAGCACGCTCGTGCGCGGAGTGCCAATCTCTCTTTCCTTGGTGTTTGGGCCCGACTCCTCCGTATTATGTTGTGCTGTGGGGGGGTTCGCCACTCCTCCTGCAACAGCGAGTCTGTTACTTTCCGCATTGAATAATGCTTGTGGTACCATTTATACACCTGGGTGTGGAGAGGAGTAATTAAGGTAAAGTTGCCTTACTCAGGGCACAACACGTTGGCGACAGGGGGACTGAACCCACGACCTTTGGATTGGGGGACGAGCGCTCAATCCCCTGACCACCCATGCACAGGTACAAGTGGGCATGTTTTTTTCTGGCAGTTATGTTCTATAAATACACCCACAGTCATGAATGTTTCCCACATGTTTCACATGAAATCTTAATAATGTACCTCCAGATCACTGATTTTTTTACCTACATACTTGCACTCATTTGTGGCTTCTACTTGGCTATTCATAGTTTCCTGTGCTTCTAAATGCAACTTTTTAGATTTGACAAATGGCGAGTTATGAAAATGTGAGGCATGTTTTTTTTTTTTTTACCAGACAACCTATGGTAGGATTTACAGGTTGATCAAGTTATGACAATGCAGGGTTATAACTAGAGCATTTTGAGTGCCGGTTAATTTGCGAAGTGAAGCGAGCTAAGCTCTCGCAGCTCACGACCGGGGGTCCGCACCGCAGTAGGATGATGTCATGAGATTCATGTATGGGGAAACCCCCTTCATGCATAGTTCTATTTATACATAGCTTCATTTTACACTGATTTTAGCTTACTTTTTGTAATGATTTCTGCTACTTTTCAGATTTACAATTGGTAAATAACAAGGAAAGGTGACGATATAAACTTGGTGTATTTTACAAGCATTTTACTACCTTTTGTGCCGGCCGGTGGAATGCTTATTCACTTCCAATGCCGGTCGGCATTTGTGAGTGGTGGTTACCACCGGCTGGCGTGGCAATAACCCTGTGACAATGTCTGCGCAAATTGCTACAATCGAGTGTAGCAAGCTTATGAAGTATAGCATGGAAATTAACATTCAGCAGCACTTTTACCATCTTAACTACAGCTGAATATGCAAGAAGGTCTAAAGATTGGCCGATCACATCTAGTGCTACACTGCAAATCTGCCACCTGATTTTACATAGCTATGCTGACGCATTAGTTCGGGATTACTGAGACACCTTTTTTCTTGCCTTCACTCAGCCCACCATGCATATGAGAAACCTCAACTCACCGAATTACAACTCTAAATGTAGCCATCCCCACATCAGGAAGGAAATAATTTGAGGGTAAGCTTCTTCCTCAGAAAAAAAAAAAAAAAAAAAAAAAAAATATTCTGCTATGGAGAAGGGTACATGAGTACATGACTACATGTACATGTATAGTATGTATATAGATGTGCAAGGAACAAATTTGATTGTGTAAGGACTGGGGAATGAGGCAAAGGTTACAAGTGGGCATGTTTTTTC